>OZ020190.1:98113406-98163949 GCA_963971165.1 Philopedon plagiatum
AGAATTGATTGACAAAATTCTGGATTTTGAGCGTGAAACCAATTGCAAAAGTTTAATCGCCTTTCGGGGTCCCCTGCATGAAGCTGCTGTACAGGTAGAAATTTATAGTCATGGAACTGGTGTTTTCTTAAGATTTTCTTTACTCCTGCCACATTCTCTGGCTATAGGTACCGTTGAGTTTTCAGGATTAATATAAATTTGAGCCAGCACATTAATCTCGTTTGCATTAGGTCTTACATGATATTTATTCCTTTTCTTAAAAACACTACCTTCTTCTAGCATGCACCTGCTAATTCGCTGAAATATTCTCGTTGAAGGTTGAATTCTTTCGGGATATAAAATAGCATAGCTTCTCTGCGCCAAGAACGAATTTCGGAAATTTCGAATGTAAACATCGTACATATCACGTTTCTCCTCAACTGAAAACCGAACCATTGTCACAATTAAATAGACATAAATACTGTTTAGTTGAAAGCTAAGCTCAGGGTTTGACACAACTGATACAATCTATTCTGCTTTTTGACTCGTGGCAACTCGATTTAAAAAATAAACAAAAAGGTTTTTATTAATTCTGCTGAGTTTCCATAAATTTACCTGATTATGTATAATTTCTGCCGAAACGTAAGTTAATAGGGTTGAGTGATACATCATTGTATTTGGGGTAAAACGTACTCTGAAAAATGCATTACAAAAATCCAGGTCCGTATTTAAAAAAATTAAGTTGATGTTGATAACTCAGTTATAACAAATGACATAAAAGAAACTGATGACGCCATTTTGTAGAGAAGGAAAAAATACGAAGTTTTTATTTTAAGAACGTTTTTCTAAAATTAAAACCTTTTGAGTTATTAAAGAAATTAATTTTAGACGTTTTTAACAAATCATCCTGTATCTCATGAATCAAATACAATTTGGCAACGCAGTTACTGAATTTTAAAAAAGCTTCAAAAACTGCACATTTGTTCTAATTTAAACAACTTCGTAGAAATTACCGTTTACAAGATGCCCATAGTGGTCAATTAAATAGTTGCCACCCTGTATATATATATATATATATATATATATATATATATATATATATATATATATGTATATATATATATATATATGTATATATATATATATATATATATATATATATATATATATATATATATATATATATATATATATATATATATATATATATATCAGTGGCGGCTGGTCCTAAAGGGCACAAGGGCACGTGCCCACTCTAGATTTTCGACAAATATAAAATCTTTTATCAAAAGTCACTGGCGCCCTACAAAGCTAAAATGCAACATGCATATTAATACATTAAGACCCGTTACTTATGAAATTATAAAACATAAACTTACCGAAAATTAATCTCCTTTATTAATTTAGCCAGCGTGCTTCTTTTAAAATCTTGTAACTCGTTATCGATATTTATTGCTGATAAAATTTTATCCAAGGTTGGGGGTTCATTCCGGAAAAAGAATTCATGGATTTTCCGACGTATTGATGCCTTAGTTTCTTGTGAAACTTTGTCTAAAACTCCTCTGGCTCTATGGTAATTTTTTGGAGCAGAAAGACCATTGCCTGTTTCGTATTCTGCCAGAACTTTATAAACACTGCTAATGAATGCTCCTACAAACAAAGAAATATGAAGATTTTGTTTGTCATACAATATCACATACTGCTTTTTTTACGTTAAATTATGAACTTTAACTTAATACCAAATCATTACCTGATGCTCTTGAAACAAAGTTAACACGTTCCGTTTCAGTTCCATTGGGCTGGCTTTCTCGACAAGTTTTGTAAATGTTTATGATACTCTCCTTTTCATAAACGGACAAAGATCGTTTTATCCGTTTCTTTGGTGGAGATTGTCCAGGTAATTGACGCTCATTCAATACGATATTCATAGTGAATGATACTTATTCAAATAGAGCTGCCAGATATCCCGATTTTAAAGAAAGCACACCGAAAAAAGAAGCAACACAATATTTTTAAACAGCACTCAACCAACAAACAAAATTATAGACCGTACGCCACAGAACTCAGAATATAAATGAAACACCCGCACCAACTGAATATTGTAGGGTGTAAAGAGGACCGCTTAAATTCCGAAAATTTGACCTGATTTTACCTGAACCTGAATATCAGGTACTTTTGTTACTCCGTACGTTCGGTGTACAGACTATAGTGATGGGATCATCCGGATGAAAAATCATCCGTCATCCGATTATCAAAATATTCGGAACATTCCGATAATTAACGGAAATGTTCGGATAGTAAATAATCGGTAAAAGTAGCGCCGACTGCCGACTGATTTCAAATTTCAACTGCGATCTGCGATGCTGTCACTCGGCTCTCGGCGACTACGACTGTCCGGAACGTCGAGCTCGAGGATCGCTGCGATTAATACTCGAGCTCGAATAATATTCGTCGTGTTTAGATACGGAATTTCCGATTTTTGAAAGGTTAACAGTATTTAGTACTTATGAGAAATGCGAGTTTAGGAAAATGATTTTATCTTATTCTCGCATTTAAAGTTACTTTGTTTGCTTTGAAAAAAAAAGAAGAGCAGAGAGAGAGAGAGAGAGAGAGAGAGAGAGGGAGCAAGAAAAAATTGAAAGTCTATTCCTCTAACACACATAATTTTTAAAAAAGAAACCATTTTTAATTATAGGCATCATATTATGTTGTTGGTTGTAATTTGTAATCACTCTCCTTTGTCAAGAACAATATTTTATATTTGTGTAAATAAATCGGGAACACTGCAATACCGCATCACATCTGATAAATTTGTATTGCCGGTTGTTTGAGTTGTTTCCATCTCAGACGCGATTATTATTCGGATGATCATCCGATTATTAAAATACTCGGAGGCCGAGTTTCCGATTATTGAAATCATCCGATTATTCCCAACACTAGAAAGCACGCTAGTCTGACGAACACATTCAGCTAGATGTTCTGCTTGGGTGAAATTTAAAGGCCGATTTATAAACTTGACGTTTGCGGTTTGCGTCAAAGAAAATAAAAGGGTTTGATTAGGTTTGATCGGTGATAGATATCATCACTTTCTTACTGGAGAAATAGCGAACTTTTTAGATGAGTTACCACTTAATATCCTCAACCGAGCTATTTCGCAACAAGATGGTGCCCCTGCACGCAACATGCCAAATGTCGGACAGGTGTTTTCTGGGGATGGCCCAAAGATCGAGTGCATAACCGGAACATATTTAACACTTTAGAAGAACTAAGGCGGAAAATTGTGGAAGCAATAAATTTTATTAAAACACACCAGAAGGAGTCGCTGAGGGATGCTGGCAAACATTTAAAGACATGTTATCACACTTGCTTTGAGCAAAACGGGGGTCACTTTTAATATGTGTTAAATTAAATATTCATCTTACTTTTTTATTAATCATGTATTATTCATGTTTAATATAAAGAATATTGTAAAATATATCAACCTTTTCTTCCTGACTGTGGCCCATAATAAATAAACAAATAATAAACTGTATTTTTTTGAATGACCGAAGCACCTGGTTACAGCACCTGTCACTTAACTAAAAAATTGTCCATGTTTTCCTAGAAACCCTATATGACTTGCATTAACTCATATACGAGAGGCATGGAGGGTTGCTCGAGTTTCGTTTTATTTTCTAAACTTATAGGAAAACAGTCGAACATCGGTGTAGGTAACTAAAAATACTAGATTTACCAAAATTCTAGGGTTTATGTACATTTTTGGGACCGACTGTACGTATGTGTATATTCCTATAAAATCTACCAATACTCTGAAGAATACTGTATTTGTTATCAACCACTAATAAAATCTAAAGTACGTTTTTTTCTTATTTGGCGTTGGTTACATTTCAATGTAAAAAGTACAGAGTGTTTGTTATGTCGCTGTAGGACAAATTAGTGTGCACTAACTTCCACTGACTCTCATGTGAAAGTGCAATTAGTAGTAATATTATATTTAAAAAAAGGTGTTTTGCGCTTTTTAGGTTTAAGAAATCAATAAGTTAGGGTAAATGTTATTACGGAGCTTTTAAGTAGGGATCAAAAACATGCCTAATGTCAACTTCTTCAAATGTCATGCTCATATTTGAGCGTAAGCTGATGTCAACAATGGAAGAAAACACTACTAACAATTTCCTTCATGTGTCAAAATTCTCATAAAAAGAGTGCAATTGTCACTAAATTACAGCAACAGTTGCATCCTAGGGGAAAATTTTCCGGAAAATTACAGCGACAATTTGCTTCCCCATTGTTGGTCACCCGTTTTTGTGGTAAAGTTCCGTGTTTTAATAGGATATGAAAGAAACGTTATGTATTTTTCATACTTTTCGTATTATTCTTATTCAGAAAATAGTCTATGAAATATGTTTAGTGCATGTAAAATTATCTGAAAATTGTGCTCTCAAATTTGTTGCCTTAAAGAAACAGCATTCATGCATTAGTGAGTCATTAGCAGTTATTATTATTTATTCTAAAAAGTGCCCTCACCTATAGTTTGACACGTGAGTCTGTAATAGCCAAAAGAATGCGGGCAAAAGATAAAACCCTCTTATAGCCAAGCTGCTATGTAATCAGATTTTTTAAATAACCATTACATTTACATTACAGTTGTTGTTTGTTTTTTGGATTAATGGCTCTGGTTGAAACCAAATGGCCAGCTCTATTACAGTTGTAATATAAACTTTTTTTAGTGACTTGAACACATAACATTATAATACTATTAAAGGGAACTCACTATTAATATTATAGGCACATTCTATTTAATTGAAATAGGTATATTTACGACACGACGATCATTAAACAAAAATAAAATAACGCATTAGAACAATTATTTTTTGATATACATAACTGGGAACGTAATGCAGACCAGTCAAATAATCTTGGTTAATGAATCCACTTATTGCAAAAGAAATGATGGCTGATCAGAACTGTACCGAGAGCAAGTGGCGATAGCGAGCGTCTTGGTTATTCTTAGCGTCTTGGTTATTCTTCCATTGGCGGCGCGGCGTAATCATTCATCATGAATCAATTTATTTATGGAAAAACGCTAAAAAGTCAAAAGCGAGAAGTGATTGCTAATGTTTATAGGGTCTGTGATGAAGAGGCCCTTGTTTCCATTGCTAAAAGTTTTTGTTAATGTAAATTTATAGTGAATATTTTCGTTATATTTATTTTTTAGCTTTTATTCAACCAAAATAATAAGCACGCCCATTTTCGGAGAATTTATTAGAATATTCTGGCCATTTTTTGCGGCATTTCCCCTTTTCGTAGCAGTCACAGACTGATTTGCCAAACTTTACGGTTCGGGCACTGTTAACGCAACTTCGATAGTTCAAATTTTGGTTGGCTGTGTGGACTGTATTTTTTTATGTTTTAAAAGGGTGCTAGTATCGCCCTGGTACAAAAAGAATGCGACCTTAAAAAAGGCATAAAAATTTCGAATTACAATAAAGAAACGGGGCGACACTAAGACAGCTTACCTCTCTCGTCGTCTTCACAACTGGGAAAAGGCCTCTTCTCAGGTAATACCTTCGTAGCCTGTAGGGGTTGACACAAGCACCACAATATATGCGTAAAAAATGAAGATAAATAAATTGAGTCGGTGTAATCGTAGCGTACTTTTTAGACTGACTTGCGATATGGTACCGCCTTAGTGTCACAAAAAAACAGGACAATCTGATTTTGCGCGAGTTTTAATATAAGTAAATTTTATGCCTCATTTACAGGGGCGTTTCAAAAGGTGGTACCCGAACAGGCACTTTTTGTGAAATAACAAAAATGCGTTCAAGCTGTTTCCAGGCAATGAATTCTTATGCAGAGTTTTCTATAAGTTTACGTGCACTTAACAAATTACTACGCCGTAGTGAATTTCCTTGGCCTCCTCGCAGCCCAGATATTAACCCGCTTGATATTTATTTGTGGGGCCACATGAAGTCAATAGTTTATAAGGATGAAATTAATACACATGATGAACTTTTAGAAAAAATTCAGGAAGCCGGTAATGTGATTAAAAACAATCAAGAAACCTTCCCAAAAGTGAGACGTTACTTACTTAAGAGTTTAATAAAATGTATATAAACGGTGGCCACTTTCAACATCTACTCTCACTGTTTGTTTTAACTGCATTGTTTTTAATTTATTGCACTGTGTTATATAAAATATGAATTTAATTACTTTGATTTTTTTATGTATTGTGATGTTTAAACGGAAATATCTCGAAACCGGTTAGAGATATCAAGATCGAGCAAGCATACCTTTTTAGCTTAAAAATATCCCTTCTTTGAGAAACTTGGATTGAAACGTACCTAATATTACAGGTAAGAAAAAAAACATAGGTTTATTAAACCCAGTGTATGTAACTAGCGCCCACTATTGTGAAACTTAAAATGTTCACAGATTATTTCTCACCCATGAAAACATAATAATGCCAACTTTCAATTCGATACATTGAACCGTTTTCCAATTATGGCTTGTTTTCCAAAATAAACTTTTACTTTCAACACCCTGTATCTCTATAACGAGTACCAAAAAACTTATATAGCTTAATCGGTCTATAAGTTTGATGTCTAGTATCTCCAGTTGCTCCATGGCCCATTAGTTATGGGACACCCTATATATATATATATATATATATATATATATATATATATATATATATATATATATATATATATAGAGTTTACGACTTGACAGCAACGAGTAAGCATTGATAATGCCAAGTGAGACCTTGGCGAAACGTCTGCCAGATTCCAACAGGAATTTAACAAACGAACGGATGTACTCCCGGATCAATATTTCTTCACATTTCTCCATCCGTGAAAGTCTACGTTCAAACATATATATATATATATATATATATATATATATATATATATATATATATATATATATATATATATATATATATATATATACGAAAGGAAAATTGTGGCTAATCGGACAAAACCAGTAAGTTACGTTCTTGCATTAAAGTACGGGGAGTCCAAGACCTAATGGATAACCCCGGGCCGGTAGACAGTTAGCGCTTTCACCCTTGTTAGGGATCATCGGACTGACTCAACCCTTTGGCACTTTCCACACAGGGTTAAGTCAGTCCGATGATCCCTAACAAGGGTAAAAGCGCTAACTGTCTACCGGCCCGGGGTTATCCATTAGGTCTTGGACTCCCCGTACTTTAATGCAAGAACGTAACTTACTGGTTTTGTCCGATTAGCCACGATTTTCCTTTCGCATATTATTTCGGACGTTAAACCCTTATATATATATATATATATATATATATATATATATATATATATATATATATATATATATATATATATATATATATAATGTATATATCTATGTATGTATGTTGGATATGTGGGATTCACATATCCAACATTATATCTTCTGTCGAATAGTTTCCATACCACTACGGACACTTTTATTACGATTTCAAAATTGAAATTTTGTAATATGTCACCTTGTCACTCATGTCTTCAATTATTTTTAAGATAGTATTATACTTTCTCATGTAATGTAAACTCATTTACAGCTAAAAAGGTTGTTTTTAAAAAATACGTTCTTAAAATGTGATATAAATCATATTTTAAATGACATCACCGTAGTGCCTTCAAAACTATATATATTTAGTGTATCATTGTATCATTTATTATAATTCACTTAAAAAATTACACAGGTCTAGAGTGATTTTGATGTTTGAAAAATAATAGCTGGTTCTAAATAATTTCACTCCGAAAATAAAAATAACGTCTGCTTTGTACTCTCACGTCCAGATTATATATATATATATATATATATATATATATATATATATATATATATATATATATATATATATATATATATATATACATATATATATATATATATATATATATATATATATATATATATATATATATATATATATATATATATATATATATATATATATATATATATATATAAAGGCTTATACATTGCTAATAGGATCTGCATTCCTTACCTAGACAAGCTAAAACTCTTAAAATGTAGCCATAATAGGAACCTTACAACCGATAACAAGTGTAAAGCAGGGCTCATCTATGTAATTTGTCTCACTACCTATTTCGGTCTTATTAGCCTTTACATAATATGCAATATAACATCGGCCGATAACAAAAAATCTTAGTGGTCGGAAATCTTACGTGCCAGAAAAATACTATACAGATTTATTGATAGATTTAGGAAAAAAGATTATGTAGAGTAATTTTGCAACTCGAAAGTTTTTATAATATTGGGAATTTATTCTAAATCATTTTTGCAAACATATTTCATTAATAGACTTAAGAAAAATGATTAATCAGAGTAATTTTGTAACCCAGAAGTTATTGCATACATTGTAAATTTATTCTAAAATATTCTTGCAAACATCAAGGACAGTCACAAATTATTTTTTTCATGTTTGGCGTAAAATTCTGATAATAAAATTATTGTGACATCACCGGCGTATTTCGTACTAATATTTTCTAATGGTCAGACTCCTAAACAGTTGCATTTCCATGGTTTGGTAAAGAGAACGGAAACATTAGTTTAATTTACATATCGGTAAACAGCTTTTTATGTAAAAAAATATATTACATAAAATACATGTAATTAACAACAATGTCTCCTAGATATTAATGTATAATTGGTTTGCAGTAATTTCAAATCCGACAAATGCATTCATTTCAGTCTTACTTTTCAAAACCTAATAAAAAGTTTAGCAGGTGTCGTTTGCCTCGCACAATAAATAACTCAACTATAAATTTTACATATTTGATGCTTAATAATTAAATCATTAAATAATATGAGTAAATGTATATCCTGGTCAATGTTGTGGTCTTGTCATTTCTAAAATAAATATAGGACCATACTAAAAATTGACGAATAAAGAAGTAATGACACTTTACCCCTAAATTCGCACGGAGATTTGTTTGTAAAAAGATTGTACCCAATATTTCAATTGAAGACATGGGTGGATGCACGTGATATGTTGCATTTTTTTCATTTAGGGTTTTTCGACATGTATAAAGTTGTACATAAACATAATTAAAACGTTTAAATTGTTTTAAATTTTTATGTGGAATTCACATATCCAACATTATATCTTCCGTCGAGTAGTTTCCATACCACTACAGGCACTTTTATTGCGATTTCAAAATTGTAATTTTATCACGTGTCACCTTCTCACTCATGTCTTCAATTATGTTTAAGATAGTATTATATTTTCTCATGTAATGTAAACTCATTTACAGCTAAAAAGGCTGTTTTTAAAAAATACGTTCTTAAAATGTGTTATAAATCATATTATAAATGATATCACTGTAGTGCCTTCAAAACTATATATTTAGTGTATCATTGTATCATTTATTATAATTCACTTAAAAAATTACACAGGTCTGGAGTGATTTTGATGTTTGAAAAATAATAGCCGATTCTAAGTAATTTTACTCCAAAAATAAACATAACGTCTGCTTTGTACTCTCACGTCCAGATTCTTGACAAAATGTAGGCAAATTTTCAAATTTTGGTGTTTAGTAAAGAGTTAAAAAGTGCACTTCCTTTTTTACACTTAAACTATCTCTCGGAAAGTCGTTCAGTAAGCGAGGAGCAAGGCAAACGCTAAGATCAAGATGTAAAGGAAATGAAATGGCGTTATCAAGGACGATGAAGTGTGACAATGATTGCAGAATTCTGCTGAATGTTACGCATGATCCGGTTGAGTAAGAGTACCATTTAATAATTTAGTTTATTAAATCGATTGCGTCGATTCGGTTTGTAAACCGGCTTATATCGACTTCGTCAATTCGGTTTGTATGTAGATATTTTCAAGTCGACTACCTAACTCAGTTTGACGAATTTCCGACTCGGCCTTTGTCTAGTTATGCTGTGATAAGATACAAGTAGGGATTCGATGAGAAGTTTTCAGACAACGAAGATTCCATTCGACAAAAGAGTGACAATGTGTAATTTTGTACTGTTCTAATTTTTGTATTAGTTTTATAGTCACAAATAAGTAGAACTAAAACAAAAACCATTCGTTGTTGCAAGAAACTATTACGTGATTCATAAAAATACACGCCATTTTTGCAATCTACATATTATAACCATGTAACTAAAATCGCTACCAGAATCAAAACATCTTTATATATATATATATATATATATATATATATATATATATATATATATATATATATATATATATATATATATATATATATATTTTTTTTTTTTTTTTGGTGTTTGTTTCTTGGGATTAGGTTCATTGTAAAAACATTTTTTATATTAAAAGTCTATTGACGTTTCGACCCTTTTCCGGGTCATTTTCAAAATATATATTTATTTTTTTTATTAATTCAGTTTGATAAAAGACCTAAAAATACATTATTAGTTAAAACAATTTACAACAACAGTACAATATGACAGTAAACATTAAAATCTGGACACATCTATAATTCTACGTTCTTAACAGTGAACATTTTTCTACAATAATTGCAAGATATTTTTATTATACGCACCTTGAAAACTTTAAGGTCTTTGAAGGATTAATCTGCTATTTCTTATCAGACATATTAAAACATACCAGAGTATTTTATGTGGAAAGAGAAAAAATAGTAATTTTTTTAAAAAAATGTGTAATGTGTAAAAAAAATTACTATTTTTTCTCTTTCCACATAAAATACTCTGGTATGTTTTAATATGTCTGATAAGAAATAGCAGATTAATCCTTCAAAGACCTTAAAGTTTTCAAGGTGCGTATAATAAAAATATCTTGCAATTATTGTAGAAAAATGTTCACTGTTAAGAACGTAGAATTATAGATGTGTCCAGATTTTAATGTTTACTGTCATATTGTACTGTTGTTGTAAATTGTTTTAACTAATAATGTATTTTTAGGTCTTTTATCAAACTGAATTAATAAAAAAAATAAATATATATTTTGAAAATGACCCGGAAAAGGGTCGAAACGTCAATAGACTTTTAATATAAAAAATGTTTTTACAATGAACCTAATCCCAAGAAACACACACCAAAAAAAAATATATTATAAATGGTTCAAGAAAAATAACAAAGTATATATATATATATATATATATATATATATATATATATATATATATATATATATATATATATATATATATATATATAAATTCTGCGCTGGCCTTCCAAGCTAGTGTATTGGCCACGAACATTTAATTTGCAATGAAAACATCGTTTAAAACCCTTCTGCAGACCTGTGTTTCTATTAGAAAAAAAATGATGTAAATTTCATTACATAACAATATAAAAATAGGTACACAAACATGAAGTTTACATAAAAACACAACAAAGAATAAAGTTACAATCTGTTCAGATGTACCTGGCACAGAAAAAATGCGACAGAACTCTTTATCATATGCAGCACCATAATACAATCGATACATCGTTATTATACATAAGATACATATGTACAGTAAATGAGTTTTTCAGCGATTTACTTCATGTCAGGTCCCTTCGAATAGACTATAGTTTAACTTAGAAATCAGCTTTTCTATTTAGAGAATAGATACAATTTTAAACTTAAACTGCTTTAGAAATTTTGTTTCTGAATAATGCATTTTTTAAAAATATTACAGAATTGTAAACAGGATTATTCAATCGGATGTAACGTTTCATGATGAAAAAGAAATCGAAATGAAGTGCTACTTGCTTCTGTCTCAATCCGATTTGAATTTCACGATATACTTAGACACCAATAAGTGCTTAATTAAAGATTACGACACGATTTTGTGAGTGAATAAAATAATAAGACTCAGCCTAAATACCTACTGATTGATAATACGTTCATTTCCACGCCCAGTCGTAGAAACCTGCGTAAGAAAAATTAATACATTTTTACTGTTTACCTGCTTGCACACCTAATCTCTCACAAAAAAAATATATTCACACTTCTCGATTCTCTACTGCGTAGTAATTTCTGTGCCAACACATAATTCTTAACCAGTTTCTTATCAGGCCTCGATTATAAGGTCTGCTTGTATTTAAACCGAGACATAATTTTGACAAAAAAGGTAACTTAATCCAATCCTTCAACGGTATTCCAATTGACACCAATAAAATTTGTTGTAGTAATAAAATCCATAGTAAAAATGCTATGAAAATACTGTAAATCGCAGACACAAACGACAAGCTTAACCTAAAAATAACACATGAAATGTACAAAAATCAAATAATCAACTTTTCTAAACATAACTTACTCAAATTGAAAATAAACATCCGAGCAATCATCTGGCAATAATATCGTTTTATAAAATTCAAAGGGATGGCAAACTGATGTCAATGTCAGGTTGGAACTGTACAACAATGCGCACATGGCAAAAAACAAAGAAAAAATAAACATGCATTGATTATGTCTGCTAATACAACAATCGAACCTAAAAAAATGTATTTATTAATAATATATTTTCAACAGTACGCACTATTCATAAAAATAATATTTCTCTATACGTGTCTAATAAGATAGGTAAGGTACCTACTTGTGCATATGGCGAGTTCAGAAACCAAACAGTAAAAGCCAAATTTTCACTAAAAGTGACTAGATCTTTTTTATACTAAAACTTTTAATTTGCAAAAGAAGTACCTAAATAATTACTTTGATAGATGAAAAGTGAAATAACATTATGTTTATTCCAATGTAATCAAAATTACAAGAATAAAATGAAAGAGGAACGGAACAAAATCAAAAATGCTTATATACAGGGTGTTTCATTAAGGGTGATGAGGTACCATATCTCAGGAATTGATACTCCAGGAGCTTTGGAAAAAAAATCCTAACAAGTAAAGTGGCCAAGAGAAATTGCTGGAAATAATTTTTAAGTTCCTAGCTCTGCCGCTAGGGGGCGTAATTGCTGTGGTCAAGTAAAAAAAGACATTTTTCTGGAAAATATCCCTATAAAAGCTATCAAAAAAATATTACACTGATAATTCTACTAGAATTCTACATCTTTTTGGTTTAACACTTTTTGCTGTAAGATGTAAAATTAGGGCGGAAGAGGAGGGGGAAAGTCTACTGATAAAAGTTTCCATAACTTTGGTTTGACTCAACCGAATTTGATGAACTTGGTCTCGTTTAAGAAAGGAAGGCTTGCTAATTTAAATAAAATAATGGCTGTGTTACATTGATTTTCGCGGCACTCGCTAGAGGGCGTTATTTGAGAAACTCTTTGTTTTTCCAATTTTTCTCCAAAATTTTAAATGGAATGACATAGTTATTATATCATAATCGAAAAGTAGAATAAATTTGCAAGAAAAAATGTAAAAAATTCGATTCGATATCTTCATTAGTTTCGGAGTTATAGCCAAAAGAATAATTAATATCATGTTAATTGAAAAAAGCAATTGTTTTTATAGGTCCGTGGTCAAGCGTGCCATGGAAAATAAAAAAAATATTTTAAACTTTTTTTTAAGTGTGTTTTTCTCTTTTTATTTAATTTTTAAACTGATTTTATTATTTCACACTCATGATTTTTATTTGTTGTTTTGTTTTTGTTTACCTTCCTTCACACTTTATTTAGGCTTAGGACTGATCCAAACCATGCGAAACGCAAGATTTGAAGCGTGTTTAAAGGCCAACGGGCCAAAACAACAATAAAAACCACAACCACCTTCACGTTCTTTATCAAGCCATAGAAATCTTGTTAAACAAACAACAAACAAATACTTTATAAATGTTCAAAATGACCACCGTTTTGCAAAATGCAACTATTACATTTTTCTCTAGTGCTGGAAACGGCAGTTTCAATTTCAGCTCGTGAAATCGTAGTTATGGCATTTTGAATTCTCTCAATCATATTCTGCCGTGTGGTTGGTCGTGTTTGATAAACAATCTTCCCCACAAGTAAAAATCTAGCACGGTTAAATCGGGGGATCTAGGTGGCCACGGAAACAAACTACCCCTTCCAATCCAACGATTTGGGTAACTAGCATCTAAAAAGTCACGGACTCTTTCAGAAAAGTGTGCCGGGCATCCATCATGTTGATACCATAGGGATCTTCTTATATCAAGAGGCACATCTTCTAAAAGGATAGGCAGGTCATTTCGTAAAAAGTTTGAGTCGCCATTTAGGTGGCCATGAAAGAAAAACGGTCCGATAATTCTGTTTCCTAAAATTCCGCACCACACGTTGATACTCCACCTGTTTTGGTGATCAACTTCCCGCATCCAATGAGGATTTGTTTCTGACCAGTAGTGCATATTGTGCAAATTGACTCTACCACAACTAGTAAAAGTTGCTTCATCTGTCCATAAAATCAAGGAGAGGAACTGGCGATTTCCGTTGCACATACCTCTTAACCAATAACAATAATCCGGCCGCCTGTCAAAATCAGTATCTGAAAGGGCCTGGTGTAAAACAACATGATAGGGATGCAGCTTAAAATCCTTTAAAATTCGGAATACTGTAGTGCAACTTATACCTAAGTCTAAAGAAATGTTTCTGATACTCAAGTGCGGATCCCGTTGCACGTACGCGAGAACGTCTTCATTCCTTACTGGACGTCTCCTGATGGGCACTGGAATGGGACGTACACTACCCGTTGTTCTAAGACGTATTGCCAACCGCCGAAACACATTTCTACTATGGGGTCTTCGCTCAGGATACCTGAAAGCATATTCACGTTCCGCAAGAGGAGCATTTTCAAAACACTGAAAATATACGGCAAGCATATCGTAAGCCTCGGCGTTGGTATATGCCATTTTTGAAAGATGCTGCACAAAAGTTGAATAACAATGAACTCAAAATTCACAGAAAATCCAAGATAAAATCTTGAGAGATACTTATCAAAGATTGATTAAAGTGACACTTCAATTTGTTTGTTTCCCTGACAACCTGCCGATTTTGTTTCATGGCTTACTAGGTAATTTTTTAATAATACGTCAGGTTAGTAAATTAAAGGCAATAGTAATGGAGTAAAAAGTGAAAAAACACTTAATAAAAAGTTTAAAATATTTTTTTTATTTTCCATGGCACGCTTGACCACGGAGCTATAAAAACAATTGCTTTTTTCAATTAACATGATATTAATTATTCTTTTGGCTATAACTCCGAAACTAATGAAGATATCGAATCGAATTTTTTACATTTTTTCTTGCAAATTTATTCTACTTTTCGATTATGATATAATAACTATGTCATTCCATTTAAAATTTTGGAGAAAAATTGGAAAAACAAAGTTTCTCAAATAACGCCCTCTAGCGAGTGCCGCGAAAATCAATGTAACACAGCCATTATTTTATTTAAATTAGCAAGCCTTCCTTTCTTAAACGAGACCAAGTTCATCAAATTCGGTTGAGTCAGACCAAAGTTATGGACACTTTTATCAGTTAGACTTTCCCCCTCCTCTTCCGCCCTAATTTTACATCTTACAGCAAAAAGTGTTAAACCAAAAAGATGTAGAATTCTAGTAGAATTATCAGTGTAATATTTTTTTGATAGCTTTTATAGGGATATTTTCCAGAAAAATGTCTTTTTTTACTTGACCACAGCAATTACGCCCCTTAGCGGCAGAGCTAGGAACTTAAAAATTATTTCCAGCAATTTCTCTTGGCCACTTTACTTGTTAGGATTTTTTTTTCCAAAGCTCCTGGAGTATCAATTCCTGAGATATGGTACCTCATCACCCTTAATGAAACACCCTGTATATATATATATATATATATATATATATATATATATATATATATATATATATATATATATATATATATATATATATATATATATATATATACAGGGTGTTTCAAAAAACACGTGCCATCGCTCAAGGAGAGATTCCTTGTAAGAAACTAAGGCCAAAAACTTATATAAACATGGGGCCGCAGATGCTTCGTTTCAAAGATACAGGGTGTTAAATTTTTACATTTTTTTCAGTTTTTCCAAAATATTTTCAAAATGGCTTCATCAATTTTGATGAAATTTACATTGTGTAAAGTACTTATATTAAGCATAATTCTGACCATGAAAAGACTTTGACAGGTCCTCCAGGGGCGTACATATGAGAAGACGGTACAATATTTTTCCAATAAAAATATGTACGCCACTGATTTTTTCACATTTTCTTATATCAGTCAAATGGTATGTTAAATTCTTAACAAAAGTTATCTCTTCATATTTTTTCAATTTTCATTTCGTTTAGGAGATAAATGTAATTTTATTAACCGTCTTGCTGGTTTAATTTTCCCAACCATCGGTTTTAACATGTAAAGACCATTTAAAAATTTAACGTCCTGTATCTTTGAAACAAAGCATCTGCGGACCCATGTTCATAATAACTTTTTGCCTTAATTTCTTTCAAAGAATCTTCCTTTAAGCGATGGCACATGTTTTTTGAAACACCCTGTATATATATATATATATATATATATATATATATATATATATATATATATATATATATATATATATATATATATATATATATATATATATATATTTATAGGAATGTTTTCTTGGGGTTTATAGATCCGGAATAATCACTATTTTTTTTATATTTTGTTTTTGTTTTTATTAACGTTTCGGTCAATTCTTGTGACCTTCTTCAGAATACAGTGCTGTGAACGAAAATGTTTTTGGGGAATGCATCCTCTTAATTAAGATTTAAAATTGACATATAACACTAACATTGTGGACGACAGTTTAAAAACGACGAGAACAATTTTAAAAATATCATGCAGGCAAGCAGTCTGCGTGTCTACTACTCACTACTGTCAGTAGACACGCAGACTTCTTGCCTGCATGATATTTTTAAAATTGTTCTCGTCGTTTTTTATGTCAATTTTAAATCTTAATTAAGAGGATGCATTCCCCAAAATCATTTTCGTTCACAGCACTGTATTCTGAAGAAGGTCACAAGAATTGACCGAAACGTTAATAAAAACAAAAACAAAATATAAAAAAAAATAGTGATTATTCCGGATCTATAAACCCCAAGAAAACATTCCTATAAAAAAATATATAGAAGATCCAAGAAAACAAATTCTATAAAAAATATATATATATATATATATATATATATATATATATATATACAGTGTGGTCGTTTAAGTGTGCAACATATGGGAAAGTTTTTTATTACCGATTTCTCAGAAAATTTTATTCTTGATAAAAGTTGGTGCAGGTTCGATAATCATATTGGGTGTACTTGGAATGGTTGCAAGTCAAACGGTGTACAGGGTAGGGCAAAAAATATAAAATTTCTACAAGAATAAAGTACCCCTATTTCAGAATATTCAGCAAAATGTTATTAAGAAAAGGTGTTTAGAATTAAAAGGTATGCATAGGTTTGAAAACATGACCTCATAAAATAAAAAACAAAATTTTTTTGAAAATATTAATTATTTCCTAAAAAAAATTTTTTTTTTATTATCACCCTAAAAACCTTCATAAATTAAACAAAATCAAATCAAGTTCACACATCTTTGTTCAAATTCAAGCATATTTGTAAAATTAACTTAGCTTTTTAATTTATTAAGGAATCACAAACTTCATGTTTGTTGCAAGGACATTAAACACAACTTTAAAATACCGTAAAAATTATTTTTAACAAGATAAAACATTAGTAATGATAATTTTCAAATTAAAAAACTCTCATTTAAATTACAAAATATTTATTTTAAATGTTTATTAGAAAATTGTACAAAATAATCGACAAACATGAAATCCTACTAAAATAATCGCAGATACCTATGGAAAGAAAACAAATAAGGGTTAAAAGTAAACATTATGACAGTTTGGTGGCATTATTCATTCTTAAATAATTATTGTTATTAGCTGATCTCAAATGCCTCCTCCAGTAAAGTTAACGTTAGCCGAAAAGGCAGAATTAGTGCTAATATGTGGAGAACACTATAAAACAGTGCGTGAAGCAGGAGATATATTCAATGAACGACATCCAGATAAACAAGTCCACTATTCAACCATAAGCAGAATTTTAAATAATTTTAAACAGACAGGGTCTTTAGAGTATAAATATAAAAATGAACGTACCAAAACTGTATGTACTGAAGAAAATCAATTACAAGTACTTCAAGCAGTTGTTGAAAACCCTAGAAGATCCACCCAAGAAGTGCATGCTTATACGGGTATAAAAAAAACCTCTATTAAGGAGATTCTTAAAAAACAAAAATATCACGCCTATAAGCCAATGTTTATTTGCACGTTTCAAAGACAAGACTATGACTTGCGGTATGATTTCTGCATGTGGATTCAAGGAGAAATAGAAGATCAACGTGATTTCCATAGACACATGCTTTTTGGGGATGAATCCACGTTCACTACAAATGGCGTTGTTTCTTCCCAAAATTGTAGGTGGTGGTCGGACGAAAATCCAAATTTTGTCATTGACAACAAAAACCAGTATTACCAAAAAACAAACGTTTGGTGCGGTATTATTAACGACAAATTAATAGGGCCGTTCTTTTTTCGCCAAAACCTAACTGGTGATACCTATTTACATTTTTTGGAAAACGAACTAACAGATTTTTTGGATAATATGAGTATACAAGAACGACGTAAATTATGGTTTGTACATGATGGTTGTCCGGCTCATTCTGCTAGAATTGTTTCTGAATGGTTAAATGGAGAATTTGGTGATAAATGGTTAGGACGAAATACCGATCCACGGTGGCCTCCTCGTTCGCCAGATCTCACCCCACTAGATTTTTTTTATGGGGATATTTAAAGCAAAAAGTTTACAAGGATCGACCCTTTAATAATGTTGGGGAGCTTGAAATTTCGATACGATTTCATTGCAGAAATATTCCAGCAAGTGTATTGCGATCCACGCTTAGTGAATTTTATGATCGGACAATTAAATGCATTGAACGTGAAGGTGGACATACGGAGACGCGTCGATAATTTTTTTAAACATACCTAATATAATTTTTTTCTGCATTTCAAATATTGTCTGTTTAATTTTTTTTAAATTTGTTTATTGTTAAGTTATAATAAAAAGAAGCCGATAAAAATTGACAAAACCATTGGCACCATACTCAAATACGTTTAGGAACATTGTATTTCTTGACTTTGCACTAAACGCAGACATAATGCATGCATTGTTTTGTTAATAATGCCCCACAACGCCATTATGTTAGAATGATTTCATGTTTGTAGATTATTTTGTACAATTTTCTAATAAACATTTAAAATAAATATTTTGTAATTTAAATGAGGGTTTTTTAATTTAAAAATTATCATTACTAATGTTTTATCTTGTTAAAAGTAATTTTTACGGTATTTTAAAGTTGTGTTTAATGTCCTTGCAACAAACATGATGTTTGTGATTCCTTAATAAATTAAAAAGCTAAGTTAATTTTACAAATATGCTTGAATTTGAACAAAGATGTGTGAAATTAATTGATTTTGTTTAATTTATGAAGGTTTTTAGGGTGATAATAAAAAAAAATTTTTTTTTAGGAAATAATTAATATTTTCAAAAAAATTTTGTTTTTTATTTTATGAGGTCACGTTTTCAAACCTATGCATAACTTTTAATTCTAAACACATTTTCTTAATAACATTTTGCTGAATTCTCTGAAATAGGGGTACTTTATTCTTGTAGAAATTTTATATTTTTTGCCCTACCCTGTACACCGTTTGACTTGCAACCATTCCAAGTACACCCAATATAATTATCGAACATGCACCAACTTTTATCAAAAATAAAATTTTCTGAGAAATCGGTAATAAAAAACTTTCCCATATGTTGCACACTTAAACGACCACACTGTATATATATATATATATATATATATATATATATATATATATATATATATATATATATATATATATATATATTCCTAATATACCTAATCTCAGAAAAACATGTGAAATCTATATAAATAATATATAATATAATAAAAAAACCTAATGTATTTAAAGTAACAAATTAAATTATTGAAACAGTAATAGGTAAGTTATAAAATTCTTTATTAAGTCACAAAAGATCATACGGAGTGAACCGTACATATGTACTTATGTAGTATATGCGTTAATATATTTATTGCCAATCTGTATTCTTCACGTTCACAAAGTACTCACAATTGTAATCATGTATGGTGATTACTTTAGGAATACATAATCGGGAATTGATTACAATTCTTACTTGTAATCAGTAATTAGTAATCGATTACTCTTTTAACCAAGTAATTCTAATTAGAAATCGATTCCTCTTTTGTTGTAATCGTTACAGCTCAATAAATCTGATGCAATAGCTCAAATACCATAAAATTCCAATATTTCACATATATATATTATATATATATATATATATATATATATATATATATATATATATATATATATATATATATATATATATATATATCGGGTTTTTTGAAAGTTCGTAAATCATCATTTTTCCGATTTCGCTTTTATTTCTTTTTCTTGAGGTATATGGGTAGATCCAGCGGTTTTTAATACGGCAGTAAATTTGTTAAAATATTTTGGTTTCATTTAAATGGGCGTAAGTCACTTGAAGGTTTTTTTTTACAAACACGTGTAGAACCGATGTGCCGTCAGCTGTTCTATGTCTGAATATTTACCTAAAATATAGTTTAAAAAAAATCAAATGCAAACTTTCTACTAACACATTTTTGTCTTTAAATTTAAAAATTTTCGACAACATGATGTAAAATTTGTTTAGACAAAATAATAAATAAAATACCTAAAAGTGTTCATTTTTTTCCCAGGGAGAGACTACGCAAAAATTCAACTTTTTTTTCGCAAATTACAAAATATTTGTGATTTTTACCAAAACATTCCGAGTAGGCTCAGTATTAAAAAACCTGAACTGGCATGGGTCCCGTAAGTAGCAACAGAGATATTCAATCTTAAAATTTCACCAGCCGCTACTGAGTTATATACTTAATGTAAATATCTTAATTTTGAAATAATTATTTATTAAGAAATAAATATTGAGTTCCAACAATTTTAGTAGAATTTTTCATCGGAGTAACTGATTTTTTTTAAAAGGGCGATATTTTCAATTTTTCTATGGTCGGTAAAATCTTTACTTTTAGTCATAATAAGATGAAATTTTATGGATATGTTAGAATCGACATATATTATAATGTAAATAATTGAAAGTTGAAGTTCGTTCAAGTGAACAATATTTAGAAATTTTTTTCAGTTTCTGAAAAGTTTTGTTTTCTTGACTTACGCCCTTTCAAAAAAACACGATTCATATATATATATATATATATATATATATATATATATATATATATATATATATATATATATATATATATATATATATATATAAAACAAATGTATGTATCTATGATAAAATAAACTAAAACATTTATCAAGAACTCCTTTTCAAAATTAATTTAAGTTTAATTAAATTAATTTTTTAATAGCCTTAACGCGGTAGATAGGTTCCTGAGAAAATCGCGTAAAATGGGGCACTTATTTAATTCTACATATAAATGAAATATCAGCAAGCAGAATAATAAATTTACATTATTTCTTCTCCCTTCGAAGGTTAGCGATCCATATGACTAATCGATCTTTTGACACTGCTGTTTGGAATATATCTATTGGGGTGCAGTTGCCATGAATTTTGGCGTCTTTCCACAGATCTTCTGCCTTGAATTTTGCCCTCCAGTATTTGGCAGAATATTTCATATTCTCTTCCTCATATTACATGTACAAAGTATTGTATTCTTCTGGTTTTTAATGTGGTAAGAAGTTTTTTTGTTTGTTCATAGGTCTCAATACTTTTACATTTGAGACTCTCCTAGTCCAGGTTATGCGAACGATGTGGAGGTAGATATACATTATAAAGGCTTCAAACAGTTTTCTGCAGCGGGGTCAAGGGTCCAGCATTCACAGCCATACAACAATACTGAGAATATGTAGCATCGAACCATTCGAATTATAAGCGAAACAGTTAGCTCAGACCAGCAGAAGAAATTTTTCATTGAAATAAATATTTTTCTAGCTTGTTCAATTCTAGAATATATTTCTTTTTAGGATTTCATTCGTCATTTATATTTGTTCCGAGATATCTGAAGCTAGAAAGTTGTTCTACGACGTTGACGTTTATTCTCAGTATTGCCGGTTGTCTAGTTGACTTTTCTATTGCTATTAGCTTGGTTTTACCGATATTCATTTTCAAACCAAATTTCTCACTGACATAAACATGACTGATTATTCGTTGGAGGTCTTGAATGTTATCTGCCACTATAACAGTATCATCAGCATATCGTATGTTGTTTTTTGAGATTCTATTTACTTTGATTCCACCCAAAGTCTCATCGACTGTTCATTTCAATTAGCGTCGAAGTAGATATTAAATAGGAGAGGTGAGAGGATACATCCTTGTCCGACATCCTTTTTAATGTGTTAATATTCTCTCATATCTGTTTATGTGCGGTGCATGGTGTGGTCCTCAGTTCGTTTCTTACCGATCACTATCATATTTTATTGAATGTAAAATTGAAGGGTAAGGGCAGTGATTTTAAGGCAGATAAGTAGGTATATTAGTAAAATTGACTATAATAAATTAGATTCACTTTTGCAAATTGAGGATTGGACCGGAGTGTTGGATTCCGACAGTGCTTGCGCTAATAATTTTATAAATAAATTAACTTCTATAATGAATGACTCAGTAACAAGCAAATATGTTGTATGCAAGAAGCGACGGATTAAACCATGGATTACCGCGGGATTGCTTATTTCTATTCGCCAGCGTGACAGATTGAAACGTATTTCATCAAAGCAACCTCAAAATGTAGAACTTTTAAATCAGTTTCAAAATTACAGGAAAAACTTAACGAAATTGATTAATAAATCTAAAACTGATTATTACAAGCACTTGTTTCAGCAGAACCCAAATGATTCTAAAAAAATCTGGAATTTGATAAAATCTGCCACAAAGGGAGAGAGAGCTGAGCAAAAAATAAATGTCTTATGTGAGAAGGGTGGTGGGGAGTTCCATGATGGAACAACCATTGCCAATAAATTGAATAAATATTTCAGTACTGTGGGGGAGGAATTGGCGGGCAGAGTGGTTGCAACTGTGGACCCAGCTGGGCCTGAAAATTTCTCTCAAACAGCTGATACACTTTTTCTACCTCCTATTAAGGAAAACGAGATGACTGTAATAATAAGCTAATTGAAAAATAACTCAAGCTCTGGCTCTGATAATATAACAACTGAACTCCTCAAAAATAACCATAAAAGTTTAATTAAGACCTTTGCTGCCCTTAATAAATCTAATTTTTGAAAATGAAGTATTTCCCGAAAGGTCTAAAAACGCAATTATAACACCATTGCATAAAGGAGGGTCAATAAAGGTTATGAGTAATTATAGACCTATTGCTATCACCAGGAATAGTAGTAAAATTATAGAAAAATGTATCAAGTTAAGAGTGATTGCTCATCTGGAGAACAATAATATTATATCTAAATACCAATATGGATTTAAACAGGGAATGGGGACTGATGATGCACTTGTTGCGGTGACAGAGCACATTTCGATAAACCTTGAAAAAGGGAAGAAGTGTCTCCTGGTACTTTTAGATTTGGCTAAGACCTTTGACACTGTGTCACACCCTATCCTACTTGACAAGCTAAACAATGTTGGCCTAAGAGGAATAGCGCAAGACCTGTTGAAATAATATTTAACAAATAGGTCGAAGCAAGTAAAAAATGGTCAGTTCATAAGTGATATTTGTCGGGTGGGATATGGTGTGCCACAGGGCACTGTGCTGGGGCCAATTCTTTTTTCAGTTTATATTAATGATCTTGTTGACAGGGTGACGGCTGGGAATGTGGTCTGTTACGCTGACGACACGGGTTTTAATGTTTGAGGATGAAACTTGGACTTTAACATATAAAAAGGCGGAAATGGCATTACAAAGGGTAAAGCGTTGGCTAGATTGTAACTTATTGACTCTCAATGTGGAGAAGTCTAAATTCATGTGCTACACACTTAACAATAGAAACTATCCTCAAAACATTATTCTAAAAATTCATAAAATAGACTGCGTAAATCAAATAGGTTGCAATTGTCAGGAAAGGATCTATATTACTGAGAGAATTAAATACTTGGGAGTGTATTTTTATCCACATATGAGGTGGAATTTCCACGTTGATTATTTAACTGCAAAAATTAGAAAAATGTACTATAAATTCTACCAAATTAGACAATGGTTACCTAAGAAAAGTTTGATAAACATATATAAGGCATTGGTGGAGTCCGTGCTGGGCTATGGCTTGATTGTGTGGGGTTCGGTTTGTGAGTCAATTGTGACAAAACTGGTGACTGCTCAAAAAAGAGTTATAAAAATAATATTAGTAAAACCATTAAGATACTGCACAGAGCTACTGTTCAGAGAAGCCAGGGTACTAACGCTGAGGCAGTGCTATATAAAGTCAGTAATGCGATTACTTCTAAAAGACGAATATAGAATAAATGATATCTCATATGAAATTACAAGATCAATATCAAAAAGCCGTGCAAAGGTTCCGGCCGCATCTTTTACTGTTATGCAGAGAACCATTTACTTTACTGCTCCGAAGATTCATAATATTATACCTGACGAATTGAGAAGTAAATCGTATAAATGTGTAAAGCGCCAAGGAACAGAATGGTTGCTCGATGGTAATATAGTTATTAGTAATCATGCGCTTGTGTGCCTTGAAATCCAAATAGTAGTTTGTTGTTATGCAAGGGGGAAGGGAAGGGAGAGAGAAAGGAAAATAATACAGGTAGAAATAAAAGACGTTTTATAGAATAAAATTGCCATACATTACTGTTAGTTCATAATACTCTTTGGTTGTTGTATGTTCTTATTATACCTTGTAACACACGCACATCCTTTTAAGAAAATTGTGTGTTACGCATGATTGTTTGTATTTGAAATTTTGTTAGCTTGAAATAAATGACTTTTTTTATATATTTCTCCTCCCACACAGTGGTACCAAAAATTCTAAAAGAGGAAATAATTGATGGTTTTCCAAGATTTTTGTTAATGCTTATATTTTGCTGGTAATTAGCGTAAAGGTCCACCTACCTATTCTCGGAGTTTCAGGTAAGGATTTCATTACAGAGTCCTAAACTTGCCGTAGTTTAGTATTATATTTGATTGTGTCTGAAGTGCTGTTTTGGTGGCTATTTAGTGATCGAACTGTGTTTTATTAAAAGGACTTTACTCACTTTGATTCTATTTCAGAATTATCTCCAGGGTAAGTACTTTATATTTAAAAGATTTGGATAGTTGTACCTTTTTGCATTTAAAATATAGGAAATTTTATAAACATAGGTGTCGTATATTGCTTTGTTTAATTTTTGGTGAAACTTTACGTAGAGTTACAAGATAAGTCCCACGAGACCCCGCCGCGAAATATTTTTAGAAAGGTAGCTTAGGATATAATTTAATACGGCAACAAAAAATAAATTGCGCCTTTGGCAGATACAACATTTTAAGTAAATTAGGGCTTACTGGCAGAGAAAGTAAAGTTTAGTTTATCAATTAGATAATGGTTTCGAATATGTATTTATACAAATTTAAATCAGTAGCAGTAAATGAATTAAAGCTTTTTTGCATTTTGTGCAAAAACCTTAATATTTTTTTCTAGTCAGTCAGTGACGTAACAAAATGAAGTTTATAAAAAATATTTCATTTCAAAGCAAATGAATTTTATACTTGAATTATTTTTCAGATTGTACAGAGCTATGGCCACGCTGGCCAGAAGGCAGCTGTTTGATGTTCTTTGCGGAAAGTTTCATCAGGGACGAGCATCTCAATCCGCGCATCGAATGAAGTTTTTAATACAAACATTTCAAATACAAGAGAATGATGTTGAGATACAACGCCTTACAAAAATGTGTAGACGCTTTTGTAGCAAAGCTTTTGCTAAATTTAAGCAGTGTTCAAGAAAATTAAACAGATTTTTAAGCAAAAGCGGACAGTGGCTTATCGTGCATTTTAAATATAAGGCCCCTGTAAAAGATAAAGACAAATTTCAAGAACCCGAAGCGATTCCAAGCACATCGTCCGGAATTTATGTGGGTCGTCCTAGACGGCTTTTTTCCGATATTGGCACCAGAACTAAAATACGAGCAAAAAACCTTACGAATGGCCACGACGCAGGAGAACTTTGTTTTGCTGCAAAAAAAGCCCTGCGAGAGGAAGGCAAACATGATGCATAACAGATGACCCGAGCAGAGGCCGTTTTTTCGACTTCCACGAGAGCTTCTAAAATAGCAAGAGCGTGGAAAGCATCCAAGAAAAATAAAGAGGTGGTGCCATACACAGAAGAAGAGGCCGTTTCGCTAATTGTTCAGGAAGGGTTATGCAAACATCAATATTTGCTTATTAGGCGTGAAGCGAAAGCTAAAAACGCTATATATATCTAGATGGCAGAGGCTTAAAGGCAAAAAGCAGATGTTATACCCCTGAAGAATCCATAGTTATTACGAAACATTCAGCAGAAATTCTACTACGAGAACGGCTTAATCACACGATCCAGCGCATTCTTGAGCTACAAACACCAGTTTTACAAACGCTCGAGAGCAAAATGCTGCGAAATTAACACTACTTGTCAAATGAGGTTGCGATGGCAGTACAGGGCATGCTTAGTACAAACAATTCGTGACTACCAGATGGTGACTTATTTTTAAGCTGTTTGGTCCCTCTACAATTATACTGGCAAAATCCAAATGATGAAAGAAACAAAGTAATTATATTGCCCGTCTTCTACGAGATTTTCTCGCCCAATACGTTTTTTACTTAAAAAGGAATCAACAGCGTTGACCCTGCAAGAATAAAGCTATATTTAAAACCAGATTAGAGTAGTAAAGGTTGATGCTCCCCGAGTCTCCGCATGCGCAGTAGGGTCGACCTTGAACGCCCAGGTGTGCTATTGTTATTTGGCCTTGATATGCGCAGGTGTTATTCCAAGGTCAAGGTCAAGAACTTGGCCTTGAACGCGAGCAGATGTTTCTTTGTTTGGTGATGACCAGGTGTACGATGCTTATTTCAAGGTTACATTTGCGATGCATATTTTCAATGAATGCGAGCAGCTGTTTCTTTGTTTGGTGATGACCAGGTGTACGACGCTTATTTCAAGGTTACATTTGCTTGGCCTTGAACGCGAGCAGATGTTTCTTTGTTTGGTGATGACCAGGTGGACGACGCTTATTTCAAGGTTACATTTGCGGTGCACATTTTCAATGAATGCGAGCAGATGTTTCTTTGTTTGGTGATGACCAGGTGGATGACGCTTATTTCAAGGTTACATTTGTGATGTTAGTTTACCTTGAGTTATTACTGGGGTGTAACATGTTTTGGTATGAAGATCGAGTGGGGGGTCTAAATGTGGATCGGTATAAATGAGGGTAGGGGGGGTTAAATTTTAGTATAGAACATTGTGTTGAGTAAAGCGGTTCAAGCAAGTTAATTTGAAAGTCATGGCGTACGTGTGTGAAAATTGTGGTAAATCATTTACTCGGAGTTATAATATGTTACGACATAAACGAGAATCGTGCGTAGCACGATTTGAAAATATGCATGGTGGAAAACAGCGAAAAGTTGACGATGGGGCATCAACATCCGAGGTGCGTACTTGCACTTGCTGCAATATAACCATACCAGCAAATCGAATGGCAGCTCATCAAAGAACAATACACCATAAAAGTAATGCATGTTCACCAATATCAGCTGGTGTTGAGCTAGTGTCCAGTGCTTTTAGAAATAGGATTGCCACATACCGTATATCAAGTGATAATGAACATACTGACTATTCATTATTTTTTGATGAAATTAAAGCAAAAGTGTTAGAGGTAGTAAGTGACCTAGTAAGAGTGCGTTGTGCTTTGAAAGTTAATATGGTGGTTGTTGGTCGGTATCTGTTACCAACACAAGATAATATGTACAGTGACAAGTCATTTAATACACGCAATGAAATTGTTACTTCAGGAAGCGATTTGGAAGAAATATATCAATCATTAGTGGAAGCCATGAAGACTCAATCGACTGAGTTTCAGGAAAAAGATTCAGGTATGTTATAAATTAACGACTAAAAATAAAATAAATACTTATGTCAATCTTTTTGTGTTTTCGTAGGTTGGGCTCTGGAAAAAATTCTATACCTGGAAGTAAATGTCAATGAATATAAACCTTTTGGTGGATCTTCATATATAAAGCTACCCCGTTTCATCGAATTGAAAAAAGCCATCATCAATGTGATTAATCAAGATGAGTGTTGTTTTGCGTGGTCAATCGTGTCTGCTTTGTGCCCCACCACTAGAATGGCATCACAGATTCGATCTTATCCACACTATTCAAGAGTGCTGAATTTTACAGGTATAGACTTTCCAGTAAAGTTGCGTGATATATCAAAATTTGAAGAAATGAATAATATTTCAGTTAACGTTTATGGTTTGCAAAAAATTTTCGAAAATAATATGTTAAAGTACGAAGTTGTCGGTCCATTAAGGTATTCGGGTAGAAAACTTAACAGACATGTCAACTTGTTGTTAATAACAAAGGATTGTAGTATTAAAGATGATGATGAACATATTTGTGATACGCGTTGTTCTAAAAGTCATTATTGTTGGATAAAAGACTTATCGAAATTATGTTCCAGTCAAATTACATCGCGTAGAGATAAAATGTATTTTTGTGATGGTTGTTTGATATATTTTAGTTCACAATCATCTTTGATATTACACCAAAAAAATGACTGTAACCACAAATATTCATTAACACCATCACTAAATTTAAAAATAGATAAATTTGGAAGGAGTGTAAGTGAAAATATATTAAAATTTGAAAACATAGAAAAGCAAATGCGTGTACCGTTTGTTGTTTACGCGGATTTCGAATCGGTGCTTAAACCACTGGATACAGTGGAACCAAATCCCACAAATTCTTACTTAGTCAAAAGCATCAAACATGAACCGTATTCTTTTGCGTATTTAATAAAGTGCTCCTTTGACGATTCGATTTCAAAATTTGAGCTCTACCGGGGAAACGACGCAGCCCAGGTTTTCGTTTCGCGACTTGAAAGTGATTTAAGATCTCTTTACAATACATACTTAAGAGATATAAGAGCAATGGAAACTTTAACGGCTGACCAAATAGCGGAGTTCAATAATGCCACAAAATGTGGTATATGTGAACGACCTTTTGAAAATAATAATTGTAAAGTAAAGGACCACTGTCACATAACTGGGAAAAAAAGACCTGGTGCTGCTCATTCGATTTGCAATTTAAATTATAAGTTACCCAATTTTATTCCAATTATATTTCATAACTTGAGCGGGTACGATTGCCACATGTTTATTAAAGAGTTGTGTCGTCACGGAGACAAGATCGATGTTTTAGCTCAAAGCAAGGAAAAGTATATTTCGTTTACGAAAAGTATTTACGTTCACGATTATGTCGATAATAAAAGTGGGGCAATAAAGAAAAAATATGTGAAATTGCGGTTCATCGATAGTTTTAAATTTCTATCAACTTCGCTGGAAAATTTGGGTAATGGATTAGCTGTGGGTAGTTTCAGGGAAACAGGAAAATATTTTTCTGATAATGAGCAGTTTAATTTAATGCGCAAAAAAGGTGTTTTTCCCTATAGTTTTGTCGATTCAATGGAGAAAATGAACCATCCAACTTTACCCACAAAAAATCAGTTTTATGATAGTTTGTCAGAGGAGCACATTAGCGATGAAGATTATGACAGAGCTAAAAAGGTGTGGGACACATTTAATTGTAAAAATTTGGGGGACTATTCGGATTTATATTTGAAATCTGATGTTTTATTATTAACCGATGTTTTTGAACAGTTTCGCGATACTTGTTTAGAAACGTATAAACTGGATCCAGCACAGTACCATACCCTTCCAAGTTATTCGTTTGATTGTATGTTGCGTATTTCTAAGGTAGAGTTAGAGCTATTGACTGATATCGACATGGTTCATTTTTTCAAAAAAGGTATTCGAGGCGGTATAAGTCAGTGTTCAGAAAGGATGCACGCTGCCAACAACATATATGTACCAAACTACGATCCTAACGAACCATCATCTTTCATTGTTTATCTTGATGCAACAAATCTGTACGGTCATAGTATGTCGCAAGCATTACCATTTGGCGGCTTTAGATGGTTATCAGAGCATGAAATTTTAAATTTAAATATTATGGATGTGGATGATAGTGGTCCAGAAGGATACGTTTTGGAAGTTGACGTTCATTATCCGGATACGCTATATGATGACCATTCCGACTTACCCTTTTTAGTTGAAAATATTGTACCACCCACGGAATCGGCAAAATTTTCAAAGTTAATTCCGAATTTAAACGATAAAAAGAAATATATCATTCATTACCGAACATTAAAACAAGCAATCAATAACGGCCTAATGGTAATGCAAACACACAGAATTTTAAAATTTAATCAATCCCCGTGGTTAAAGACTTATATCGACTTAAATACAGATTTGCGCAATAGGGCAACAACAAAGTTTGGTAAAGACACTTTTAAATTAATCATTAATGCTGTTTTTGGCAAGACCATGGAAAATGTGGAGAATCGTAATGATATAAAACTAGTTACCCGATGGGAAAATGACAGGAGTAAAATTGGGGCACGAGCATTAATTTCTCGTCCTTATTTTAAAAGTTCAACGGTTTTTAATAAAGAATTCGTTGCCATTCATATGGATCGATTAAAGGTAACTTATAATAAACCAATTTATATCGGATTTTCCATACTGGACATGTCGAAAACAGTAATTTATGATTTTTTCTACTCATTCATTAAAGCAAAATTTGGCAAAAATGCTTCTTTACTGTATACCGACACAGATTCGTTAATATTAAAAGTTTACACCGAAAATTTTTATCGTATAATTGCAGAAAATCCGGATAAATTCGATACATCCAATTATACCGAAGGAAATATTTTTAACATAAAAAAAAGTCAGTCAGTAGTAGGTAGAATGAAGGATGAATTTCCAGGTGATCCAATAATAAGTTGTTATGGTACCGGAGCCAAAGCTTATTACATAAACTCAATCAGTAGCGAAATTAAAAAAGCGAAAGGTATAAAAAAACGTGTAATTGAAAAACAGCTTCACCTGGAAGATTATCGGAATATCGTAGAACGTGGTGGTCAGATATTTCGAAAAATGAAAACCTTTCGAAGTTATAAACACGACGTTTATACCGAAATAATTAATAAAGTTGCTTTATCTCACCACGACGATAAACGTTATATTATACCATCAACAACAAAAACTCTACCTTGGGGGCACCCAGACATAAAGTTTTACGAAACAAACCCTGAAGATAACCTAAATATGTTAATACAAGCTATGCAAAGTTTTTTACCCGAAAATATTAGTTATAATTAGAAAAATGTTGGAAAGCCTGTGTTTTAGAAAAATAAAAAAATATTAACTCCAATGTCACGTAGTTTTATTAACCACTATAGTAATAGCAATAGTTGAAATTGTATAACGCAGGATAGTAAAATACATAGATAATTGTTTCAATAATATGTTGTTTTATTTTACAATATAGTAATAAAGTTACAAAAATAAAAATTAATTAATGTCTGGCTTATAAACTTCTCGTAGCATCCATTGTCTTCTCAACATATCAGATCTGCTAATCGGCCCTCGTCGACACATCAGCGTTCCACAGTAATGACACTTAACAATCCTTACTCTCAACAATTCAATGTAACTGTAAGATTGCATGTGGTCAGTCCAAATATATACTTCTCTTTTACAATTATAGCAAACAGCAGAAATTATTATTTGTGCTCCTGAAAAAGTCTCAGCTGGACGACTGTTATCTTGATCTGCGGGCAACATTATAGTTTCTGATAATAGGCATCGAAGGAAAGAGAGTGTCTATAAATATGGGTTGTCTGGGTCATATAACCTTGAGAGCACAAACAATAACAGAAGTAAGGACACACGATTACCTTGAAAATATGTCCTTGAATCGCTGTTTAGCCGTAGAACGCAACCTTGTAAGTTGAATGAACTTGTTTGGCCTCCAAAGCATTAACCGTCAGATAGAGTGGGGGAGTTTATGGTGGGGTGATAAGTATAAATTTGGTTTGCTAGGCAGAGCATTTCATAGTTCGCTAGAACAGTTCGCCAAGTAAATACATTTGTCAGTTTAGTGCAGTGAGTTAGTTAGAAAAATGAATTCCGGTAGTGAGTCATTGTTAAATGCGTTTAACTTGGATGGAAGTATCCAAGCAGAGTTGATGGGGCAGGACGTTATTGACCTGCTGAGCCCGGGTGTGTTTGACGAGTGGCACAATGACGACGTGCTAAACACTGCGTTTGTGGAAGAAGAGAATGTGGGTGAAGAGAATGTGGGTGAAAAAAAAGTAGCTTCGGCGGTTGATTACGTCAACAACTGGACGGAGAAGGACGGCGGGCGCATCAATATCATAAGTGATGTGGTGGTAAAGAAGGCGAGGCGGCAACCCACTACGAAGTTGGAAAAGCTGCTGAAATTGCCAAAGACAGCCGGCAGCAATAAAAGTCGATTTTATGCAGCTATGGAGGGTGAACAGAAGAAGAAGAAATTCGTGTTCAAGCGACCAACAGTGCCAGTCCAATACCCCGATTTTTTGGAGACGTCACAACCACCGAAGCCTCTGTCACCGGTCGTCATAATTAATGAAGGCCCAAACTCGACAACGCCCGAGCCGCCGCAGTCCATGCCTCCGATGGTGTTGGTGGCCGACGCTGACGAAAAATCGCCGATCGCGGGTGCACCACTATCACCAACAATAGGACGTGGGAAGTGCCGCAAACCGGTCAAGATGCGATGCAAGCGATCGTACGAGGAATCGCAGCAGTCAACAACAACTGCTGAAGAGCCGGACTGGTTGAACGAGTTTTCGGCGAGCCAAAAGTGCGTCTTCTCCGCGGCGTATAGTGCTAGGGAAAAACTACTACGAGAACTAAAAAAGTGTGATAGTGATGAGGTGGACTTTGAAAGACAAATGAATGAACTGCGGGTGAAAATGGAGGAAAATAAAAGGACAAGAGAGAAGTGCGTTAAAAGACTCGAAGCAATAAATAATTTAACGTATAAGAAGTAGTTTTAGAATTTTATTGTAAATATAGAGTTAAGTTATTTTTGTAATAGTAATGTATATATATATATATATATATATATATATATATATATATATATATATATATATATATATAAGTAAAAGAAAATGTTTTTGTATATATGATAATAAAAAAAAGTTAAATGAAACAATATTTTTTATTTCTAAAATAAGTATACGGAAGTTACACACAAAAATAGTGTAAAAATGCAAAATAGAAAAAACGAATAGACGGAAAATGTAGGGCCGTAACTTTAGGTGTGTAATCGTTAGATGCACACAACTTAAGTATGCGATAAAGTGTTATGTCTGTGAAGAGAGGCTACCCGTTACAATGCCTAAAAACATGCATCTTATTTGTAATAAAATGTGAATTTTACTACAAGTAAGATAATAGACCAAACTCTCAGCTTTTCGTAGAGAACTTACTAGAAATTTAGCTAGTTGTAACGTACGGTAAGAACGTACATGTCTTTACAGAGTAACACAATATTTTCCAAAAGAAATTAATTCTTGAGAAATATCATGTTACATGAGATGTGACATGAATCAACTACAAACTACGATCAAATATTTTGTAGTCCTGAAAAGGACTGATTTTGTCGGGGTAGGTCGGGGCGGGCATGGTTCCGGGATCAGTTGGTGGAATCCGCTGGACCATCTTCATCCTGATGGTCCGTGATCCACCAAGTGGATGAATCGGCCGGACCGTCATGATCTTCCGGCGGCGGTGGTGGTACCCAATCGGTACTGGAGTCCGGCTCCATCTCGTCAGCCGACAACTCTGCATCGTCGTTGGGCAGTTCGACTCCCCAATCGAACTCAGGTTCTTCGAGTGGTCGCAGATCATCCTCGTCCCACTCGATAGCATCCAATATGCCCTGCTCTATGTCGTCAAAGTCATCAAAGACTTGTTCGTCGACTTCGTTCATGTCGACCGTCTCGTCGCTCCAAATCGACAAACCACGACTTAATGGACGTTCAGGATTCATATTTAGATCTGGTAACTATCAGATTTAAAAATGAAGTGATTCTGTGACTCGCTCGCAACCGCTTAAATAGAGATAATCTACCCCCTCCACCACTCCATCCCCACCTTTTCACCTCTAACAAACTAGAGTTTATTATACAAATGCCCTCCATCCAAAAATGATACTGTCGGACTTCACTGTCGAAAACTGCTTTTAGTTCTCAAAAATGGTGTAATTGTGTTCTGGAAATGTGACCGACAAAGAAACTTATACTCGATCCGTCTGGACTTACATAATTTCTATCTAATGTCACAGATGTCGTGACATTAGATAAATACAAGTAAGATCAAAATATCCTGTCATCCTGAATGAAAAGGACGGATTTTGCAAGGAAAATTATACTCGATCCAACTGGACTTATATAATTTTCTATCTAACACCACATATACTATGGCATTAGGTAACTAAAACTACGATGAAACATTCTGTGGCCCTGAAAAGGACCGTTTTTCACGGGATATCTTATTTGTAATCAGGCTCGATTACAAATAAGGCACGCACTCTGATGTTGTAGAGTACCAAGAGCTACTCCACAACCTTTGCAGTTCGGTATGTGCGCGCGACTACCGAAATCTTGGGTTACATGACCACTGAAGAATTGGTCACCAGCCGACTTGTTTTCCAAGTCGGCATAGCAGCCAATACACCACTCGTCATTACCCACCTTCACCAGGTTTAAGGTCTTGCACACCCGGCGGGATCGGACGGGGAAAACTTTCCTCTGTCTTAGAGCCCAATTATCCAAATTCCTAGGAGTATCATCGCTTAAGTATCCATCATCATCTGATGATGCCATGTTGAGATGAGCGAATGTAATGAAGTAAGCAGTCGAGCCGAGCTGCTTTTAAAGAGCTCAGCTTCCCCCACCACAACCCACCCCCACCCCTACCACCCCCAGTGTAGCATAGCGGATTGATTTAAAGTATTTTTAGCATTTTTAAAATTTGAAAATAATGAAAAATAAAGATTTTTGATTTTTCACCATTTTCATCAATTTTTTTAAGGCATTTCCCGACCATCTACGGCAAAAGTGGAAAGCACAAAAGATTTTGATTAATTTGAACTATTTTTTGACATTTTTTAAATTTCGAAAAAATAAGAAATAAAGATTTTCAATTTTTTTAGCATTTTCATAATTTTTTTTAAGGCATTTCCCGACATTTTATGAAAAACTTGAATAAGACTAATACGTTTCTTTTACTGCCCTTAACCCATTTCTGAGGTTATTTCTTAAAAATTCCAAAAAATTAGCGGGGTAATAGCTACTGCGCAGGCTTCGAGACTTAAAAAAAAAAAACCTCCAAGTTCGTTTCCGCATACTCCCGCATCCTTCCGACACCCCCTTATACCTGTTTTTTCACATTGACACCCCTCTATTTTTCGATTCCTTCCCCGTACAAAGATTCTTTCCATTCAGTTCGATTCTTTGCTAAAATTCATTGGACACGTGGTTCGGCGTTTTTTTTTTCCTACCGACCGTTACGAAGTTATTCGGCCTCAAAGTTCGAAAATCCTATCTTTTTCAAAACTCTTTTTTGAATTTTCGACTTTTTTCACTTTGAAAAATATTTTCTTGTGTTAAAACCCCCACTCTACTCTTTTTCCTTATAACTTTTTTGTCTACATCTTATGCTTTCCCCCCTTTTTCATGTTTTCCCCAAAAAACATACCTTCACTCTGGGTCTTTTTGAGCCACCTCTTTTTACTTTTTATAACTCGGATCCCTCAGGTCTTATTTAAAAACGATTATGCGACCCGTCTCGCCCCATGCCTTCGCCCTATTCACCTTAACTTCCCTGTACTACCCTTCTGAATTCACTATAAATCTGAAAAATCTCTTTTTCAATTCTTTCCAAATTTAATTTTAAAATGTCGTTTCCTATCACAAAAAGTTTACTCTAAAATATTTTCCTATAACTTTTTTCGATCTGAGCTACACTTCTCCCGTTATTCATGAGCAAACCTGATCAAACCCCATAATTCTTGAAATTTTGATTAGTCTGATCATTTTGATCATAAAAAGTTTTATGTCAAATGTTCTGAAATGTCCTTGAACTATCAAATAATAATAATAATAATATTAATAACAAAATTCTTATTATTTGTATTGGCTAAACAAACCCAAGCAAACCTGAGCAAACCCACAAGTTATGTGCTTGTTGTCATTGCTTTGATTCGAAATAAAAATATTTTTGTTATATAAGGGTTAATGTGGTTGCTTTTTTTGTTACAAATATACAAAAATAAAAATCTTAGTGGGTCGACAAATATCGATTTTTAGTTCCAAAAATATACGTCTCGGAAATAACTAAATGGATACAATTTTTAAGTTAGAAAAATAACAATTTTAACGGATTTTGGACCTTTAACTTAAAATAAGTTTTAGACACTTCTAGGTAAATTATCGAAAAGAGTTATGCAAAAATGTCAACGTCTATTTTTAAACGTCCTGAAACTGTCATCCTTGGTCATCTTTGCATTTTTCACCGATTCAGTGTCAAACACAAAGTGACTAAGAATATCTAAACTACGATCAAATCTTTTGTGGCCCTGAAAAGGGCCGTTTTCGCGGTGGGTTGGGTTGGAGAGGGAAACCTAGAGTGGTTGTTCCCCTCTCGCGATCTGAACCGATCGCGGTGCGGCGCGCCGTCTTCGTGCCTCCAGTCGCGTGCTGCGACGGCTCCGACGGCGCTCCGTGAGCTCTTGTAAGAGAGCCTCCCTTTCTTCCGGACCCAGCAGCATCTGGGGTCCTTCCACCACTTCCACCGGCTCTGTTGGAGCCGGCTCCGGTGGTGGCGGCGGTCTTGGAATCGGCTGTACGATCGCCGTTGGCTTATTCGCGTTTTTTAAACGCCAAGCCTCCCAAAACTCACTTATTTTGGACTCCCTTGTCGTCCTTAACATCAGCCTGTCCCACTTCATGGCTGGTTGAGAAATGAAAATTGTGATGGCTGCTCCCGCTTTTAAAAGCATTTAGGATGGTGGGGGTGAGAGTGGGGCTAAACGGTTCTAACATATCCTTTCAGAGTAACAAAATATTTCCTATAGAATAGATTTCTTGTTCGAAATATTTTGTTACACTGAAAGGATACGTCTGTTTTTGTCATACTTAAGAGCAGGTTTGCCAACGTTCTATGTGAAACGACAAAAATTCTGATGTATCTTTTTGAGCGTATCAACCCAGAGTGAATTTATTTTTTAAAATATGTTTCTTGATAGAAAGTTATGTCACTTTGAATAACTAGAGGCATATGCGTTCTTATCATACATAAAAACTACAAGCTAAATCTTGCAAATGCTCTTTCTCTCGCTAACTATGTATGATTTAAACACATAATGCATCTCTCACCCAAAGTAACACAATTTTTCCTTCGAGAAATATCTTCCTTAGGAAACATAGTGTTTAACTACAAACTACGATCAAATATTCTGTAGTCCTGAAAAGGACTGATTTTGTCAGGGGGCAGGCAGGGTTGTTATTTGAGGGTCCTTATTTGTAATAGGAATTTAAGTCCTATTGCAAATAAGGCATGAGTTCCGGTGAGTGACTGTAAACAGTCTCTCCCGACACCGACGACACCTCGAGTAGTTCTGCATACGCTCACATCGTGCCCCCACTGTGAAATGGCACGATATGAATCTAGCACCTATCTGACCCCTAAATCCTGTGTAGCAGTGCATACAATAGATGAGGTGGGGTCCAACTTTTACATAGCAGTGCCAGATGCAATACCTAGGTCTAAACCTACGCGTATTGCGTACACCCCTATGTTGCGCATTATGTGCGATTGCCTGATCGTCATCGCTGGAATAACCATTATCCGAGCTTGATGACATCTTGGCTTCGAGTGAATCTCATTTTCTAAATCACGTCTTATATACATTCTTTCCCCACCCCTCTCCTAAATTTCTCTCTATTCTTCACCTCATAACCTTATTTACCAAAGCCCCACCTTTGAAGTATTAAAATAAGCCTCAAATATGTCGTATGTAGTAAAAATAAAACTCAAATGTGTCGTTTATAAGTTTATTTTAAATATGTAAAGTACATAATTTGGAGAATTACACAACTTCAAACTAATGTATTGATTTGTTAGTAACAGAACCATTAAGTATATTGTAGCTAAAAAATGCATCGTGAATAACTAACGCGTACACTTTAATGTCTTTAGGAAATTTACTTTTGCGTGTTTCGAACTCCAATTTCACGTCCACTGTGGACGTCCTAACGGCTTCTGGTTGGTGACTGCAATCGATTACGAATAACGGATTTTGCAGATAGTCGGCAAAACTCATCATAGGATCGCTCAGTTCTCGCTGGTAGTAGCTAGCTTGAAAATTCTCATAATTATAATAGGCTGCGGCATACAGTTTCTTTGAAAAATCTAAATTCCATCTTTCGTAGGGAAATACGGCAGAGTTCAGATAGAGCCTAATATCACTTATATCGGCCGTTGTAAATTGTGTGCTATCTTTTGCTCTGTTGTCGGAAGAGCTAGTTGGTTGAAAACCGATAATCAAATATCTCGGTTTTTCGAGACTCGTGCTAGTTCTTAAGGCCCATACGTCTGACGATGTTTCTCTCAAAGAAGGTAGCTCGTAAAGATCCCATTTACGGTAAGCCATTGGAACGTTTGCGTTACTGCCACCTTTATTCATGCGTGATAATATCTTTAACTTCTGTCGATCGTCTGGAATAATGTGACGAATTTTCCATTCAATTTTTTCAATTGAAATGTCTGCATCTACTTCGCCGATATAGCAATTGTTGAAAGTGCGGGCGATAATTAAAATCAACTCTTGCTTGACGTTAAAAATACCCTTTGAATAATCCTCTGCGAAACCCATGAGATATTTTAGAGGAAGCTTGCCGGAGAACACGTTACTTGTGGAATCTAGTATACCTTGATTTGCTTCGTCTAGACCCCATCCACATGCCATGAGAGCTCTATTTTGTGCGGCACCCAATGACACCATAGTTTTCATCGTTGTAGTAATTCCGGGTTTCCGAACGACGGCAACTTGCTCCCCTCCCATTTCATAATGACATTCGTCGAATAGAAAGGCGATGGCATTATTTGATAGATAACATTTCTTACTAACATCTTTGGGTTTAAATGTTCCTTCGATGTAAATGTAACTATCCGATATATCCAAAATGATATCTTGAAAGTGTACAGGTATACGAATTTCATCGGAATTGCGGAATGTTGGAGAACCGTAAGGTTTATATGTGTGTTCTTGAAAACTAATAATGGAGTTATCAAAAATGGGTTCGGTAAAAACTTCGATTTTGTCACTGCTAGCGGCCATCATTTTCTAATTTTTCTCACTTTCAAACCGATCGATTGTAGAAATTTGCAATCTTTCACGGAGAGCTGGCGATTGCTGTGCGGATGTGTTTTCGATCGTCCGTCTGACTTGCGAATGAACCTTGACTGTGTTGTCTGCTTACTTTTATGTCGTTTAACTGAATCTTGAATTGTTGACAGCTTATGCAGTTGACGGTTAAAGCAAAAACCCATTATACGATTTTTTTCAACTCTAGTTTAACTATTATTTTCTCACCTCGAAAATCGATCAAATCACCGCTATCGTCCAAGATGCGTAGAGTAATGTTGTCGATAAACTGACGACCATCCGGCATTATCGGCATATAAATATTATTTTGCGGTTCTTTAGAGATTTTGTAACCGGGTTCGACGTCAATATCAAATTCAAATAACGTATGACTTTCCAAAGAATTCAGGTATGCTCCGGAAATTATATTACAATCCACACGTACGATGCGCACTTTCATTATGTCCACGATGGTACTTGATTCGTGTCTTTGTCCACCTTGCAGCAACACAGAGCCAAATCCGAGCACTTTGCCGATACTGTTGCTACCTCGGAAATCGATGCTATATTTTGACTTTAGCTCACATTTTAACGTATTATTATTGGCTGTTAATGAAAATAAATCGGCACCAACTTCATTGCATGACTCTTTTAAAGCGGTGTACATGGCTTTTGCTATTTCATTAATTTCGTAAGCTCCTGGTGGAATCCTTAAATGCTTTGGTATAGCTGTTTTCAAATGGCTGAATGAATTATTGCTTTCGTCGATATTAAAAATCGAATTATATGTGTAAAATCCCAGCAGTGCAACTCCATATTTGTCTGTTGTATTTAACTCGATGGGTGGGTAAAAATCCGCACTTAAGACACTTTTATGTCCTGTTAGAGTGAATGTGTAAGACATGACTGACGACGAAACTATTTGTGTAGCTATTTTATTGCTGTTTGCAACAGTTAAATGGATTTAAGCTGAAGCGTTGCTTTATTCCTTTGGACGTTTTTAAACTGTTTTCTGCCTTTATATTCACATCGTTAATTTTGCAATAACAACAAAATATTTTTTTTGGTATCGGTCCATCGCCCTCGTCCGAATCTGAATTATTGCTATTATAATGTTCGAAACAGTATTGATATTTCAATATATCGACGTCACTTTTTAGGTGATTAGGTAACCTATCCCAAACTAGTGCTATTTCATTTGGAGCTAATGCGATCAACACTTCTTTGGGCGTATTTTCTAACTGTTCGGCAGTCATTTTTTGTAATCCTCCGACTTCACGATATGCTTTAAGTGATAGCAACATTTTGGTGTAGTTGTCACGTTCCATTTGGGGTGTCAAAGACATACTTTTTTATGATTGTAAAAGAAACTTCAAACACAAATGTCCACACCAGACTGTTCCAAATTCTTGTTGACGGTCGTATGTATAGTAAATTTTCTTCGTCGCTTCGGAACCCATCTGCAGATATCGTACCAATTCCATAGGTGGGGGTAAATCACCGAAACTATCGTAGTATGTTACATCAGAATTGCTTTTTCTATATGCTACCCAATGAGTCCCTACACCCGACATACTATCCAAATTTATAATGGCGGCCTCATAACGTTTGGGACCGCGTACAGGTAATGAATCTCTCATATATACGCCTCGAAAGTGTGGTATTTTCATTTTTAAGGCGTACTTTTCTATATCAATATTGGATAGTGGTCTTTGAGGTAGGGATTCTATTAGTTTTTTGATTTCTTATTTTTGCTGTTGTTTATAAATAATCCCAAACCTGTGCGATATGGTTTCAAATATAATCCATTTCCTCTTGAACTTAGATGTAAGCCGGTACCTATTTTTTCTGCAGTCGACTTTTTTACTGCTTTTACGGCACGCACGATGCCTGCTGCACCACCTGCTAATGAACCTAAGGCGGATAGTCCTGCAAATATTGGTATTAACGGTAATATTCCCCCAGTCTTCAGAATTGGAATGATTCTAGGCGTGCGAATTTTTCGTTTGCCACCGGCTATTCTTAGGGATTTACGTGCAGCTATTTTCGATGCTTTCATGATATTTTTCTCGATAAGTTTTTTCCCACCAGCTTTTAACAATTCTGATCGAACGGGTCGTCTAATAGATGATCCAAAAGCTACTTTGTGTACTCGCTTATGTTTACCGACGCCATTTCCTTTAGTGTGGCGGCGGCGGCGCTGGAAGCGACGTTTACCTCTAGTGGATGCTTTTCTCGATTTTGATGATGATACACCCATACCAAAACGTTGTTTCGCTTTCATAATGTTGGTTACCAACCAAGCTGCAGCTTTTTCACCAGCGCTAGAGTCTTTAGATTTTACTCTTTTCCACGCGCTTTGCTCGAGTTCCTGATCTGCTTGGTGGCGAGCACTTAAATTTTCACTATTACGCAAATAGGCTAAATCGTGTTTTTTGCATGCGACATCCAAAGAATTAATTCCTTGATCTCCTCTTGCCACACGTTTTACTATTTTCGTCCCGGGCCCGCAATACTGATAGCCTGGAATGTGTAACTCGAACGGTAGCCTATTAATTACTGAATTAACAATACCGCTTCCAGTCTTACTTGATAAACGAGACCGTCTACTTCGTCTGACGAGCGACATCTGAATGATAGTTTACGTGAAAGTTCAGTATAAAATATAGATTTTGTTAAGATGCGTATCGTCAATCTTAAACAAAAACTTCCCGTCGATAATCTCGATGTAAAGGTCGGCTCTGGACTAGAACAAAAATTATTTAAAAGACATGGTCCTTTGCTACCGTCATCTATTCGTGGATTATTAATAGGACCTTCAAACTGTGGAAAAACAAATGTTATGATTTCGCTGCTTACTCACCCATCGGGACTGCGTTTCGAAAATGTTTATATCTACTCAAAGTCGCTCTATCAACCAAAATATGAATATTTAAAGACAATTTTATCTCCAATCAAAGGTCTTGGCTACTACGCTTTTAGCGACGCAAATAACATTGTGGAACCGTCAGATGCTAAACCTAATTCAATATTTATTTTTGATGACGTTATGTGTGAGAAACAGGACGTTATAAGATCGTATTTTAGCATGGGACGTCACAAAAATGTGGATGCCTTTTACTTGGCGCAAACGTATTCTCGTGTTCCTAAGCAGCTCGTCCGGGATAATGCCAACTTCATTATCATGTTTAAACAAGATGAGATGAATATGAAACATATATTTTCCGATCACGTTTCACCCGACCTGACGTTTACACAATTTCAAGAGATGTGTGCTAAATGTTGGGATAATAAATATGGTTTTTTAGTTATTGACAAGGATAGTGATGTAAATTCGGGCAGATACCGCAAGGGATTCGATAGTTATATATTCCTATAATAATAACTTGGATAATCATTTCATCGTTGAACGGTGCTTTGAAAGCATCATGAATGAAGAAATCGAATTAAAACGAAAGCTACTGGAAACTACAAATGCGGTTAGAAAAAAATTTAAACAAATTAAAGCAGCTAAAGTGCAGAATGAACATGATTTGGAAAAGTTTTATGAACCAGTTTCTAAACCACTAGAATCTATATCTAAAGCCGTAAAGCAGCAGCAGCAGCAGTACGTAACTAAAAAATCAAGTACTACGACTAAACCACAAAGTCGGAGTAGCAGCAGCAGCAGCTCGGTGGGAATGGCGAAAATGTTTGAAGAACATCCAACAGAAGCGGATTTTGAAACATCTACACCGATTCCTACACCGAAACGTGGAAATCGTGGGTCACTGTTCGAAACCCCCTCCCCTTCAACGATAACATCATCTCACACATCACCACACACATCAAGTGGTAGCAGTTCAGCCGCAAAAACTATTCAAGATTATTTAAATGGATTAAAATTGGAACCGTCCCATTATGATACCGTGTATGGTGTACGCTTTGGTAAAAAAGAAAATAAATCAACAAAATATATTGGCAACTTAGTGGTTCGTTTTCTAACAAACGGAAAGATGGTGTTATACAAGAACAAAACAAACATTGCTGAATTCGATGGAACGGCTGATCTTTACGATTTGATTTTTCTAAAAAATCCACCACTCCTAGGTAATGAAGACGAAATTAATCTAGATGTACTTCGAAAATACCAAACCATTTTGAAATTGACCGATGCGGCATACGACGGTTATGACAAGAAACGTGGTTTAAGAGAAACCCGATGGAGAAAATATTTACGAATCATAAAACCGCTAATTACGGGAACTAAACTGGGTGGTGGTGGTGGTGTAGGAAGAAAAAAAGTCAACAACAAAATCCAACTACCAGTAAAAAAGCGTCTATCTTCGAAATCATCTGAATATGTTTATTGGAATAAACCTAAGGAGTTAGTGGATAGATTACGATTATTGTGGGGGTCAAAAGTAGCTGGACATACCGGACATGATAATGAGATTATGTCAATTATGGAAGAGCTTCGAGAGGATGGAATAATATATTAAGTTTTGCGCGAAGTTGCCATCCTCAGTGTCTGATAAGACGTGCGACCTTATAATATGGATCCTAGCCCAGAAAAACTTAAAGTCGTAAATGAATTACATAGGACCGCAAGGAAAAATTTTGTTAGAAGACGTACAGTCATAAAAGGATATCGAGATTTGTGGCAAATTGATTTGGCGGAAATGCAGCAATATGCTACTGACAATGATGGTTACCGTTACATTGTTGTATGTATAAACTGTTACTCCAAATTCGTGTACACCAAAGCGGTTAAGAATAAGACTGGTGTTGAAGTTACGAATGCCATGAAAAACATCATTGAAGAAGCATCCTATGCACCAAACAATTTACAGAGTGATCAAGGAAAGGAATTTTATAATAGCACCTTTCAAGCACTCATGAAAAAATATAATATAAACCATTATTCCACATATAGCACGAAAAAAGCGGCAATTGTTGAGCGTGTTATAAGAACTTTGAAAAATAAGTTATATAAACAATTCTCGGCTAGAGGTTCTTACAGATGGTTACAAATATTACCAGCTATAACGAAGACCTATAATAACACTAAACACCGCACCATTGGAATGAAGCCTAACAGTGTAAAAGAGGATACCCCTATTAAAGCATATGACTATTTGAAAATTGCTCCGAAGAAAAAAAAAATTCATTTGGGTGACATTGTTCGCATTAGCAAGTACAAAGATGTATTTGACAAAGGATATACGCCTTCCTGGTCCACGGAACTGTTTGAAATAGCAAAAGTTAATATTACAAATCCACCCACCTACTTGCTGCAATCATTGGAAGGTCAACCTATTAAAGGATGTTTTTACGAAGCAGAACTGCAAAAGACAGCTAGCCCTGGTGTTTATTTAGTTGAGAAAATTCTTAGAAAACGCAAGAACAATCAAAACGATCAATTGTTTGTAAAATGGTTAGGTTTTCCAAATCAATTTAATTCTTGGATAGACAAATCAGATATTGTATAAATATTATCAAATAGGTTTTACGTTACGTATGTATGCATTATAAATAATAATAATAAATATTGCTTTTCATAATTATGCGTTTTATTTTCAATTTAACAGTATAATTATGTTTTTAAATAGAACTTTATCTAGGTTGGTTTCCATTTTGGTTTTTTTGGATCCTTTATCTTCGTTGTAGTATACCGTGCAGCATGTGGGTAAATTTGATACATTATTTCCTTAAGGTACGTAATTTTGGTCTCATCATCTTCAAACATTTTTTGAAAAACTGGTACTAGCACATTACTAAGTATGGTATTTATCTGCGAACCAAGTTGATGAACTTCCGTAAGGACATATTCTTTGGTAGCAGCAACATTATCATTTATCGGTTGGGCGACATTCCTTAATAATTTTCCCTCTATATCAAAATGTCCATCTGAAGTAAGTTTAAATCCGATTCCGGGCAACCCTCGCGATACGTTGTTACAAACAGGAGTTTTCTGTCGACCAAATTTATCAATTGTGTTGTTAACACGACCCATTTTAAAGTAAAACTAATTCACTCTCTTTATGTTCAGCTTATATATAAATGACATAACTAATAAAAATTTATTTTACAATACACCATGAAGCAAGTAAGATTTGACGAAGAAAGAAATATTATCCACCGTATGTCTGTTTGGTGTTTTGCATATAGACAAGCCAGACAAAGTAATTTTCAGCAACTAATACTTGATAGATATCGTTTTCAAAGGAGAATTGGAAAAATGGATGTAATGCTAGCGAGGTTTTTAGAACGGAACCACAGAAATAATATATATCAAGAGCGATTTGTTAATTCAAATGTATGGTGAATAATAAACATATTTAGTACAAAAAGATTTTTATTAAGATTTAAATAATACATACACACTATCATTAGAAAAACGCACTTTTTCACATAAATTTAAAATTACATGACTATCATAAGAAACTTTTACACTATATCTAAATTGTCTCTATTTTTCGGAATTACCAGCGCTGCCCTTCTTGGTCGAATTCCATGGTCTCACTATTATTACGTTCTGATGAACCTCCTCCCCCTACTCCTACTCCTCCTTCTAAGAAAACAGGACTTTGCGGTGATTCGTTAATTATTTCGAGATCTTCAAAATTGCTTGAAGAAGTCCAGCGCTGCCCTTCTTGGCTGAATTCCGGCGTATCGTGATTATTATGTTCTGATGAACCTCCCACTGAGACAGCGAGACTTTGCAGAGATTCACTAGAATTTTCACGAGATATTTGTTGCGGTGATTTCATCCCATGTTTCTTATGGTACTCATTTTGACACCATTCACAGAAACCCATTATTCCACTAATAAATTCCCAATTTTCGCAATTGGCACACATCTGACGACCGCTTACAGAGAATGGACGAACAACTACAATTTGACGTTCACTTTTTGGTGACTGCATTTTGAGAAAATAAATTACTATGTAGTATTCTGGAAGTACTGAAATGCAGACTGAAACAAGAAATTTTTGTGCCTCTATTTGTATCTGTTAGGTGACCTTCAAACCCCTCCACTCTCATATCCCATGTAAAATCGAGGTCACCATACACAGAATAGACTTGTTTCTTTATCTACATGCGCGTAATACGTATACGCTGAATAGCTTTTTCTTGATTCAACAATTTTGAATCGATTTCCTTAAGTCTTTTTGTAACAGATTGCAAAAAATCTTCATTCGCCTCTTCAGCAAGCTTTTTATTCATTTCATTAAGTTCTTTTCTAACATATTCCAAAACATCATTATTCACTAATTCACTAAGTTGTTTAATAATTTTATGCCTTTGTTCAAGAACATATTCCTGATTAGCGGCATCCCCAGGATTCTTTGGTGGTGCTACATTAGTTAAAGATTTCCCTTGTATATCATATTGACCATCATCGGTCAATCTAAATCCAACTCCTGGTTGTCCAACAAGAACAATGTGATTTTGGTCATTAAATTTTTGGCGCCCAAATTTATCAATTGTGTTGTTAACACGACCCATTTTTAGCTTAAACTGATGTGATTTTTGTGAAGGTTGCCTATTTATAAAAAATTAAACAATAATTTAGGTACATAATCATTTATTTAACATCTCATGTTATTATATTATACAATGAATTAAAGATTTTCTTCATCTTCTTGAACACACTCCATTTCGTCATCGCTAACAGTAGCCAATGCTTTACTATCAACTTCATTGGTGACTGCTTTATTTCCAAGGTCATCAAGAATAGTGGTATCATCTGCGGGAGCCAAACCATATTTTGTAGCTAATTCATCGGGTAAATGAGGCACTTCGAATAGGTAGCTTCCCAATTCTTCATTTATCATTCCAGCGCAAAATTCGTCCAGATCAATGGTTCCATATAGGTATTTCTCGCACGTATGTGCTCCAGCCGTGAAATTTACGGCGTCTTTCATATACTTCCTATACTGACTTTCACTAAAACCCACATCGGATTTACCATAATTTGCAAAGTGTACTATTTCTTCAGCCAGCTCTCTTAATTTACATGATAACCAATTAATGTACATATCTCGATTTTCAATGACAGTAGGGCAGTCACACATCTTAAATAGAAAATAATGGACATGTGATTGTGTGTGACTGTGTGTTTTTCGATATATACTTAACAAGAACTATTTTATTACATTTTAAATCAACATTAAAATAGCCTAATCAACAATATATTACAAACAACCAAAATTTAACAACGCTCTAGTATTACCTCCAGAGAATACATGTGAGCTTTGCCCCAAATAAGTTAAGGTGTACTGATCACCGGAGTTATTCATCATTTCAATAGTATCCTCTGTCAGAATTTCAGCTACGCGTGATGGTAAAAATGTTTCAAATGTTGCTTTATGTGTTGGATCAAACAATGTGACGATAATGGCTTTTCCAAAACGTGAAGTCAAAGAATTAATTTTTTTTATCATATAAATTTTGCCCACCGTTAATGTAGAGAATTTTCTACGTTCCAGAAATTGAATATCTTGGTTTATCATATTGTTAATTTCGGCTATGGTCTGCTTTGAAATGCTCATGATTTAAAATACAATAAAAACAATTACTGTCAAGTACCTTGAATAAACACTTGTAGAACACGCCACAAACACAATACTTTATATGTCAAAGCAACAGTTAACGCATACGATGTATGTGTGACTATGAAAGCTATTTTCGAAATGAGCCATATTTATAAGAAAATAATCCAAGGTCAAGTATTTATTTAGGGTGGGGGGAATACATCCGACGACCTCGAAAAATACAAAACAAATGTAACCTTGAAATAAGCGTCGTCCACCTGGTCATCACCAAACAAAGAAACATCTGCTCGCGTTCAAGACCAAGCAAATGTAACCTTGAAATAAGCGTCGTCCACCTGGTCACCACCAAACAAAGAAACACCTGCTCGCGTTCAAGGCCAAGTTCTTGACCTTGACCTTGGAATAACACCTGCGCATATCAAGGCCAAATAACAATAGCACACCTGGGCGTTCAAGGTCGACCCTACTGCGCATGCGGAGACTCGGGGAGCATCAACCTTTACTACTGATTAGTAACCTTTTACCGACTACATACCAAATTGAAGAATGCCATGATATTTCTGTCAACCATATTTGTATTATGACTTATGACCATGATAAACGGAAAAGTTTGTAATGCTCTGACAGAAACTTCATCAGCTCAGAAATCTTATATTATATGTAACGCAACGTCTACAGATATGAATAATATTGACAAAGTTTAAAAAAAAACTGCAAAAGAAAAATTCAGGATTGGCTTGTCCGCTCTTCACGCATGGATAAGATTTTTTCAATGCCTTCTTCATGTGTCATATAGGCTAGACCAAAAAATGGCAAGTTAGAGGTGAATAAAATAGAACAATCTACGAGGCTAGGAAAAAAATAATCCAAAATGATTTTAAGGATAAAATGGGATTGCTGGTAGATATTCCAAAATCAGGTGGAAGCGGCACAACTAATGATGGCAATACCGCTAAACGATTCTTCAAGAATAAGTCCCTGTCATCTACAATAACAGGGATTGACGAGACGATAATTAAAAGATTGTATGTGGTATTGAGTACTCTTTCCTCTGGCTACAAAATTAATGTAAATGTGTTCCAAGAATATGCCGAAGAGACTGCCAGAATCTTTGTTCAAAAGTATGCCTGGTTTTATATGCCAGCAACAGTCCATAAAATTTTACTACACGGCACAGACATAACTAAGACAGCTTTACTTCCTATAGGACAGTTATGGGAAGAAGCTCACGAAAGATCTTAAAAAATACAGAGAGATGCATACCAGAAAATTTTCACGAACTGTCACGAATGTAGATGTGCTGCACAGATTACTTTTAACATCGGATCCTATAATTTCATCATTTAGGAAACTGCCAAAAAATATTTCATTTCTGCCTTCAGACGTTTACCAACTGTTAGCTGATCCAGATATTCCTGCATATAAAACTCCATCTACTTCCTTAATAACAAGCTCCGATTCTGAATCGGATGATACTTCTACATATTCTTCAAACGGTAATAACAGCGATTAATAAAGTTACTAATTCTTTTTAGTTATGTAAAAATAATTATCCTTAATAATAACTCCTTATGTTATTTACGATTAGAATGATTAATAAATCATGCAATATATCCTGATGTGTTAAATCTTTAAAATGTCGTTTTATTTTAATATCTATCCCGATTTTTACGTTAAAAGGCCCCTTAAAACTAATAACAAGGATTACATTTTGTATAACAATTTTTCAAAGATTCTTGCATCAATATGCACTCAATAAAAAAATAATCTGAATTATTTCCGCTTCTTGAAAATTTGGGACCACAGTGTTCCAGTCTGACCTTAATTGACTGATTCCAGTATACGCCTGTTACAAAGTTCGATCAATCCCGGTTTTCCGAAGAATGTCTATCATTTTCTGATGTCTGACGCAATCGAGAGTTTTATGATCGTCTATAAAGCATGCATAGACGCCCACGTTTATATCTCTACATCGCTATACTAGAACACTCAAAGAAAGAAGAGCCTCACGAGTATCCATTCCTTTTCGAAAACCAAATAGAGTTTTTTGTCAATCTGTTCCTCACACTTTTTGTATATTCTTGTGTGTATAATTCTTGTCTTGTCTTCTAGGTACAATGGCCTCTCGTCGACTAGCAACGTACAGTCAGCCTGTTATGTAACACCCGGTCTGACACTTAGTCACTAACTCGGGCGACCCTCCAAGGTGAGATACACGTTGTCACGTGAATGGATGAAACCTTCGGTTAGTCGGGCCTGTGCTCCCGAAGATTCCCAATTTTTTATGAGCATTTAAAAAAATTTATGAGCGTTTAATCACTTTTGAGGTTAAGGAGATGCCTGCCTCTGGTAGAGTCTATTGCGCATTGCATTTTCTGTAAGCCACACTTCTGCACCACGCTCCTCCCACAACAAGACATGGCCGTTACATGTCTACCTCGTGCGGATGGAAAGGAAAACGTAGCACT
>OZ020190.1:101922349-102091044 GCA_963971165.1 Philopedon plagiatum
GCGTCAAACAGAATTATAAATGTGGGTATAAATATATTATTTTATCCAAAACGGGATTAAAACTTTTTGTTTATTTTGAAGAGTAAGAACGACAGATTTTAAATGGTGTTGCAATCTTGCTAAATATATTTATATTTCAATGAAAATTTGTTTTGCGAACAGCAATATACGTCAGCGCATAAGTACCTATTTGAAATGAAAAAAAAAGATTATTTTCAATATATTTCTTTTTTCACCTCCCACGAGGTAAGCTGTCGCAGCTCTAATGGAAAAATGACGCCCAATATTTTAGTAACCTTGCGGCTGGTAATTATTCGAGTATTCTTTAAGCAGCCATAAAATTACAAATGTGACAATATCATGGTCATATTCGGCCGTTACTATGCCATGTAATACAGATTTTGTTTAAAGCGCTTCTTGGAAAGAGCTATATATATTTTCTTATTAAACTAACTGAAATTATGAAAATTTGCCTAAATAAATTAGTCGGTAAAAAATTATACATGAATGACGTGTTTTGTGAAACGATATAGTTCCAGTTCCGTCTGCGGAAAATATGCAAGTTGAAATCACTGGCTGGCGATTTACGAGATTTCCACTGGCCCAGAGTTTGCTTTATTGTTATTGTCAACTATAATTTGTATATGATAATAACACTTAACGTTAAATCTTTTTATATGGAAAAATGACTTTTAAACAAGACTATTGTTTACATCTTTAATAAATATAATATTTGAAACTGAAAAAATAATTATTTAATTTTATTATGAATAAAATAAAATAGTGAGATTTGACAATACCTTTTCACTCTACACAAGATATTTAATCTGATTTAAGGACAGGAAGTCTTGAATGGCAAAAATCTTGATACTGGCTGGCCCTGAAAATAAAATTTGTGCGTTAGAAAGTTCATATGAAAATCATTAAAACATATCTTAAAATGTGAAAACAAGTTTAAACAATAACTGGGTAGGGTAAAGGTAAATTATATTAAAATAACACTAAAAAAATGGAACGGTTACAAAAGTGTTACAATAGGCAATTACCAAAATTGCTTTTTATCACAAATAAGACCATCACACTATGTACCTACATACATTTTAGAAGCCAACTGCCAAAGGTAGCGTTATCATCCGTTTTATCAGAAATGTTGTTTTTGATCTTTTTCGATTTATCCCTTAAATCACCGTCAAAAAGTGCAATAAAACTAAATAAATCTAGACCAACAGGTCGACAGCTAGCGAATGAGAACGCGCCAAAAATATACAAAAGTAATAATAAACTTAATTTATCCACATTTATTAATAATTTTAAAACGATTACTCTATAAATCATGCACTTCATATTATTATTGAAACTGTAGGCTCTCTGTTGATTTCGGTTCTGGACGTTGCGCAGATATTACCATATAATGTAAGGCTGAACTTTCACGAGGCAGGAAAATGAAGCACGTTGACAGCTAGCTTAGACTGTGCGCTGAATTTTTCGTCCTCGTCTAGCATAAGGGAAATTTTAATATAGCTATTAAGTAGACGTCAATATAAATTGAATAGATTGGTACATCCGGTTTTTTCTATTACGGAACGTCATGAGAAAAATTGGGTTTAATGTAGAGGCAATCAAAATAATGTCATAAAACGTCAGTAATTGTTAAGGAATTTACGAATAGGAGACCTTAATTTACATACCAAATTTCGACGACTTTTAAACAATGAGATCAAATACAGGGTGTTATGGAAACGGTTTAATATATTCGTGACTCCTGGGGTCAGGGCCGTTCCTAGGGTATCTGTCGCCCGGGTGCGAGAATAATTTTGCCGCTCCTTCCCTAACCCAACCCCTTCCCCCAAAGTTGTTAAAACTTTACAAATAAAAAAGATAAAGTAAATTTAAGTTAAAAAAATTGTACAAATATACACAGTTTATTTAATAGAATATAATGTTACAACTTATTTGTAATGTAATAAAGAAATAAATACATAATTCATACATACAGGCAAGGATGCTAACATATCTACTATTTCTACTAATAAGTTATACAGTAAAGTTTGCTTTTCTAGCCTTTTTTAATGCAAATGTCTTAACAATGTTAGACACATCTATATTTTCTGACAGCTCTTTTTCAATACTAATAATGGATAAGTCTGAAAGCCTTTCTTGCCCCATTGTGGATCGTAGATAATTTTTTATTATTTTAAGTTTGGAAAAGCTTCTTTCCCCACTAGCTACTGTGACAGGTAATGTTTAGAAAATTCGTATAGAAATTACTAAGTTTGGAAATAGATAGATGAGGTTATTTGTGAATAGGTAGTTAATAACATTCAATGCGTTCATTTCAGAGGAAATATAGGGTGCAACATTGTCAATTTCATCATATAAATCTTGAGCTAAAATATCTTTTTGATTTTTACATGGATCACATAAACTATTCTCTAGAGCTTTACATTTTGCAAATCTAATTGATTTATCCATTTGAAGGAAATTATATAGGTTGTTAAGAAAATTAAACAATGTATCATGCTGCTTTATTTGCTCGAACCTTTGTTCCAATTTTGATAATGCGGTGTCCAATATTACAAAGTAAAAATTAATTTTGAATTGGTCAGCCGGGTCTTTAGGTGCCTCGTCTTCACACTCGTAATTAAATAATCGCTTTTTTGTTCGGGGTCTCACAATATTAATCGGAGGAAACGAAGGGTCACAGTCGATATCATCGGCAATTTTTTTGGCCTCTTCTAAAATATCATTAAAACCTTCATTTGACCTAATATTAGATAAATAAGTTTTCGTCTGCTCCAAGATTAAAACGATATTAGGTAGTGTAGAATCTGACTCCTGCATCACTTTACTTGCAATATTAATTTTTGTTAACACATTATTCCATGTAATAATAGAACAAATAAATTTAAACGACTTGATTTTTAAGAGTAATGAATTTGCCATATTTCTGGTTTCAGGGTCATCATGCATTATCAGAATAAAGTGCAAATAAAGCGTCATATATTTTTGCCAAATTGTATCTAAGAACTTTCAAAGCATCTATTCTACTTTCCCATCTAGTACTAGAAAGAGGTTTTAATGATAAAGTTGGGATTTCATCTTTTAAAACTTGCCAACGTTTAGTCGATGCAGAAAAGAAAACGTAAAGTTCCTGCACAATAGCAAAGAAATTTGTAATTTCTAAAGACGCTTTTGCAGCGTCATTAACAACTAAATTTAAGCCGCACAAGGCACGTAAAAAGCTCTAGGGTTTAATTCAAGAATTTTTTTTTGTAAACCATTATTGCGACCCTTCATATTCGCACCATTATCGTAACCCTGCCCCCTTAAATCTCCTAAACAAATGTTGTGAGTCTCCAAAAAATCCAATAAAACATTGGTTAAGCCTTGTCCTGTCGAATCTGATATTGAAACGAATCCCAAAAAATGCTCCCTAATTTCTATTTGCTTTGATGTATTATTTAATAAAACAAACCTTACTACAACAGTAACTTGGTCTTTGTGACTTACATCAGGAGTCGAATCTAAAATAATAGAAAAATATTTACTAGCTTTTAACATAGATATAATTTCATGTCTTATTTTCTCTCCCAGAAGGGAAATTAGTTCGTTTTGAATATGAACACCTAAATAATGAGGCATATTTGATGGAGTCCTTCTAATCCTGTTAATATGATCGGATATCGTATCATTAAAGTTTGTAATTGTTTCAATTAATTTTAAAAAGTTTCCATTTTGTTGCTCATATATCTTGTTATTTTCACCCCTAAAACTCAAATTTTGACTGGCTAAAAATTTAACAACATAAATTATAATTTTTAAAACAGAAACCCATCTATCTTTTTCCATGCTTATTAATTTCTCATTTAGTGAATCAGTTGTCGTTTTAGAAGAAATTGATTGTTTTAGATCAATCCAAGATTTTGTATTACAAATGTGACCTTTTGATTTTTCATGTCGTTCTATAACCTGACTTAAATGTCTCCAATCATTATAACCCTCAACTAAACCACTAGAAAAAGTTTTAAATATCTTGCAAGGAAAACAATATACACAGTCTTTTGATTTAGAATACACCAGCCAAACTCTTGGAATTATTTCCCCATTACACAGTTTTTTTTTATAATAAATAGACGAGAAACCTCTATTGTATTTATTTAAAGGAAACGTTATATCAGCTTCTGTCAGTTGGGTAGGCCCTAAGTCTATCAGAGTTAATTTAATTTTATCCAATAAAACAGCAGGCCAATAGTTAGGATCCTCATGAACATGAAGATTTTCATTTTCAAAACTTACTTCTTCAGGACTTTGTTCTTTTAATAAAACACCTGCTTCCATTGTAGTTTTGGTATTCGACGAGTCCTCCTTTTTTTCCCCGCTACTGACCACTATGAATTCGGTCTCCGTCACATTTACATCTCGAGCTTGGGAACTTGATGGTGCCTCCTGTGATGTTGTTGAGATTAAAAACGTTTCGAGTGAACCACTAGCCTTTTTAACTAATTCTTCCTTTTCACGCTTTCTTTTTCTGTACTGTGCGCCAGAAAGCCTTTTTCGATTATCAGACATCTACCAAAAAAAAATGAATCCAAGTTATGATTCGTCGAAAAAATTTTGTTTTCGAAGATTTAAAGAAGCATAAATTAATTAAGCTTTGTTTTTCGAAAAATACCAACTTTTGAAAGGAAACTTTACAAAATTTTTTATTTTGTCTGAAAATTTCAACATTTTTAATCAAAACAAAAAAATATTAAGATTATGCTAATCTTTAATTAAACTATATTTTACTAATAAAAAAAAGAAAAATGTTTTACTATTGTTATTATGTTGGTATTATTATTTAAGTTATAAATTTGTTACACAATATAAATTTAATTTAACAAAATATTATTTAAATTTTATTTAACCGCGCAAAAGCAAAATATAATCAAATTAACGTATGTACTCACCTTTAATTTTTACTGTCTCTCTAACCAGGATATCAAACAAAAACTTTTTAAGCTGTTGCGATTTACACGATTACACGTTTAAAATTAAAATAAAAGAAATTATCCCGGTGCGTGTATTTATATGCTTTGACCACAGACGAGTATTTTCCTGTAAAATCTTCCTCGCGACCGACGTGAAAAATAGCTTAAGACGAGTTAAAACAAGAAACTGTTATACTTGCCACTGGTTGTGGCCTGAATAAGTTGTGTATATAAAATTTGAATTTGAAATATAATTAATAATATTTAGAATAGTACATATATTCAAATAATATTAGAATAGTATTATTTAAATGATAATATTTATGTATTATATTAATTTAATGATAAATTAATTTTTCCCTTTTTTATAAGGCGGCTCGCGCCGCCCCCTAGGCTTGCCGCCCGGGTGCCCCGCACCCTCTGCACCCCCGGGTCGGAACGGCCCTGCCTGGGGTAGTCTACAGATATACACAATACTGTTTTCCCTCAAATCGCAAATCCCAAACCACCCTCATATCCGGTTGGGTTGGGGGATATCCGACGCTTCTAATTGGAATAACGTCGCGGGTTAAAGAGAAAACAAACGATCCAGCCGCCGCGTAGCCAGACTAGACTTAAATATTACCTTGAGATCTCATTTTTTTGCCAGTTTTAGTGAAAACTGAAAATAATCCAAAAAAAATTAATTTCAAAGACGCATTTTACTAAAAACGTGTATTTTAATTTAATTGCAATTTCTTTATTTAATACAAGAAAATATGGAACACACACTCGTAAAATTATGTCGACATTGTAAGCAGAACGTTATAACCCTAACACAAAAAAAGTATGACTTATCTATTAGATACGTTATTAATAAGATAGGCAAGGATTATTCCTACTAGCTTAAACTTTCTGCCTTTGAAAAAGGTTAAAAATCAAAAAGCAAACATCCATCTCGGTGGCCGCTCAGCCTCCCATAATTTACTAACATATCCAGTCCGGTGGTCGCACCAGTCACATAGTTTGCTATCAGACTAATTGACACACAGTAGGTATTATAAAATAATTATAACCAATATTCTTTTACTACAGCAGTAAATTTTGCAAAAAAAAACATTATTCTGCTAAATATAAAATAAAGTGTGTGAAGTCCTAAAATTGTGTCTTTTAATTTAATAGGAATTTCTTTACTTATTATGAGAAAATATGGACCATACACTCGTGAAATTGGGTTGACATTGTAAGCAGAACGAAACCTGCTCTGTTATACCGTTAACACAAAGAATTATGACAAATACTATATATATCCAGGGTGTTATGAAATTCACTTTATATATTGAAACTGGTAAATCCTGATTTAAATTCAGAATGGGGAAATGGCAAACCTCAGATTTGTAATAAGCACCCCAAAAAACATAAAGGAACAGAAAATCATAACTACCCCACAATTTGATTTAAAACACCTCCTTTCAGCACCTAATGACTGAACTGTATATTTCTATAAGTATGGAAAACCCCAACCTTAACTTTTTTTCTGATTTAATAATAACAACCCTTCGACCACGACAAAAAACGCTTTTAAAAATTGGTCTGGAATAAATGATAAGAAAAGAAGGTATAAAATAAATACAAAAATTGTAAAGTAAAATAAAATTTACTTTAGTGTTCTAAATTCAGCAAATAAATCAATAGGCCAAGCAACATAGCAAAATATTAGCGATTTTTTGATATTAATACTATTAGAAAACCGCCTGTGCCATCATCTGAAAGACGATCCGTAGATGATTCCTGTTATATTTCCAACTCTGAAACTTTGTCCTTTAATTTGTTATAAACATTTTTAAGCAAAAAAAACGCGATTTTTAAAATTTTTTGCTTATAAAATGAAAAGTAATGAAGCAATCTTAATGGTGTAAATGGACGATTTGTAGATAATAAAAATACGAACAAAATGAGAGGCCGAACGTCCCGATAGGATACGTAGCAACGGAGAAAATCCGGAAAAACCGGAAAATTAAGAGTTTCTTTTTAATTCATAAATGGACTGTTTTTAAAAGTAGAGGGTTCAAACTTTGGGAAAAAGTAGTAATTTAGAGCTACTTTATGTGTACAAAACCCCGACGCTGTCCGACAATTAGTTTTGCCACAATCGTCATTTTTGAACACACTATTTTGCAACAGGTCGGGATGCTTTATGGATCGTCCGATTTTAATTATAGAAATGGATTTGAAAAGTACAAGTTTAATTGAACAATATGTATATTTTAATTTTTACATAAAATGCTACGAAACCGGTTGAAAATGCACGTAAAGATGCGCGCGAATATTGGCTCCCCTTCGCTCCGCTTCTCTCCCGCTACTCGATCGATTTCGCGCGATCGGCCATTTTCACGCATTTTTACGTGCATTTTCAACCGGTTTCGTAGCATTTTATGAAAAACGAAGATATACATATTGTTCAATTAAACTTGTACTTTTCAAATCCGTTTCAATAATTAAAATCGGACGATCCATAGAGCCCAGACCTGTTGCAAAATAGTGTGTTGAAAAATTAAAATGACGATTGTGGCAAAACTAATCGTCGGACAGCGTCGGGGTTTCGCACACGTAAAGTAGCTATAAATTACTACTTTTTCCCAAAGTTTGAGCCCTCTACGTTTAAAAATGGCCGATTTATGAATTAAAAAAAACTCTTAATTTTCCGGTTTTTCCGGATTTTCTCCGTTGCTACTTATCCTATCGGGACGTTCGACCTCTCATTTTGTTTGTATTTTTATTCTCTACAAATCGTCCACTTACACCATTAAGATTGCTTCATTACTTTCCACTTTATAAGCAAAAAACTAAAAATATCGCGTTTTTTTGCTTAAAAATGTTTATAACAAATTAAAGGAACAAATTTCAGAGTTGGAAATATAACAGCAATCATCTACGGATCATCTTTTAGATGATGGCACAGACGGATTTCTAATAGTATTAATGTCACGACAAATCGCTCTATTGCTTGGCCTACAACCAGGATGGTCGAATATAGGTATTCTTAAATGAGACCGTGTGAGTATTGCGGAAAACCTCTGTTTGGTATAAAGCGTTGGTTTAGATTTCCATGCCCTGAAGTAAACGAATTACCAAGGTTAATCCCTTCGGTTTTAATAACCAACATAAAAATTATTTCTAGCCAAGTATTTTATGCTAATTTTTTTAAAACTGTCCGGACCCTTTGCATGTTGGCCATCTAGCTAGATTTTAAACCACGTTGATTTTAGTACCAGTGAAACTAAACCGCAGTGAATTTAATTTACATTACAAGAGTTATTCCTTGCTTTTAGTGCAGTCCAGTTTTCAGAAACAAAAGGAAACTTGGAAGCGACTAGACCGCCAAATTTAATTTGTTTTATCGCATTTCTTGAGCAACGCAAATAGAGTTTTATTATTTTAGAAAACATTTATATTTAATATTCAGAAATGTTAATAGTATTACTTTTTTGTGATAAGAAATTTTCTATCTTTATTTATCTTTTCTGCTTAAAGGAAATGTCTCTACAGGCATGATTCTCAAGGAGAAATCAAAATTTGGATTGATTAGTGTTCTGAACTTATTTCGAAAAACGGAACATTTATGTATGAAAGCAACTCGGTGTGTGCCTGTTAACTTTTTAAAGAAGTGGCAAAGATTTTGTTAAATATATTATTCGAATAATCGAGAGGAGTATGAAATCTAGTAACCTAAAAATGTTAAATACAGTATGGCCAGGTATGGACATGACAAATGGACAAAAAATGTTATTTTTGGAAAAGCCATTCTTGATATCTTTTTACCTCTCTATCTTTCTATCCCTCTATCTCTCTATCTCTCTACCTCTCTGTCTCTTCATCTCTCTATCTCTCTATTTATCTATCTCTCTATCTCTCTATCTCTCTACCTCCCTATCTCTCTATCTCTCTATCTCTTTATCTCTCTATCTCTCTATGTCTATATCTCTCTATCTCTCTATCTATCTATCTCTATCTCTCTATGTCTCTTTCTCTATATCTCTCTATCTCTATTTTATCTCTATTTCCATCTGTCTCTCAGATTGGTACTCCTGTTGGGAGAACTAACAAACCTGAAAACTGACTTCCATTCCATTTATTTTGGTTTTATATTCATTTAGGTGCTTAAAAAGGTATAAAGTATAGGTTACATTGTATTTAGATATATAAAAGAAGTAAACAAAAAGTAACTATAGCGTCATTTAAATCATCCTGCTTCTACACAAAGCACATGGTGTGCATTGACTAAATTTATCTCAAAGGTCTTCTCATTTCCATTGTTTTTTTCAGATTTTCTTAGAGTGGTGTGGCCTAAGTAATTTAAGCCCAAAATGAAAATCCTAAATCAATAGTTGACAAAGAGAACTTGACTTTGGTAATTTTTTTTAGGTTAAGCGGCTTTATTTTATGAAAAATAATGGTATGAAAATTTTTTAAGGCGTATAATCTTCTTCCAAGTCCTGGAAACGATAACTTCTTAGCGGAAATATCTAATATTTTTAAATAGCTTTGATAATCCAGAAAAAATCAAAAAATGAGTTTTCGGCAGTTTTTGGCACCTATTCCCTCAATGGTACGTTAAAATATGATGGTTTATGAGCAATTTTAAAGATAATGCTATTATCTACAAATAAATAGAAATTGCCTCTCTACATGTGTTCAAAAGATATAGGTTATAGAAAGTTGACAAATTCGAACAAAAGAAATTATGGAATCAGAATGTTGTGATATATCTCAATAATTATAAGTTATGGTTAAAACTGTTCGTTATTTTTAACAAGTAGACTTAATTTCAAGCAAAATAAAAAAATCATCTTTTATCTGGAATAAAACCAAAAAGGGATCGTGAGAGACTGTATGTCCGCGCCGACGCCGACGGTGTTGACAGTTCCAACCGCGTAGAGCGCTATGACTAAAAGCATTTAATAGCTGTATTATGAAGTTTTTTTTTAAGTTTTACTTGGTGAAAATATAAAATGTATTCCTTTTAATCTAATTTCCTTTAAATAAATTATTTTCAATGTATAATTTTGTCCTTTTATATATAGTATTATAATACTATGTATAATTATTTTGTATATTTCCTGGTATTGCGGTCATGTGATGATTAATTGAAAAAAGTAAACTTTTTATATTTTTACGTTTCGGTTTATTTTTTGCTAAACCATCTTCAGATATTGTCTATAAAAAATTTTTGAACTTTAAACATTGATAAAAAAAATAACATACCTTAACTTAGCCTGTACACATTATACTTATACTATTACATTTTTGAAATTTTGCTATAAATAATTACAACTGAACTTTTCAAAGGTATCTTTTAAACTGGTATAAGAGAGCGGTACATTTAGGGTTTTATTGCCGGGTAAAGGTGCGCTTGGAAATTCCCATTTAGGTATAACTATATTTTCGTTTCTATTTTTTTATGCAAAAATTTGCATTTTTTGCGAAATTAGGTTGTTGTAAATGACGCTCAAGTTTTCTGTATCAGTTCTAAAATTGATAGTGTTATTTGTTTTTTTAATATGAATCATTTCTTTTATGTTACGTTTTTTATTATTTGTTTCATAATCCAATATTTGTACATCGTTGAAGTTAAAATTATGTAAATTGTCCAATGCATGTTTTGATAGTGCCGTGGGATTTGTATTTGTGTTTCTTATGCTGTTTTTATGTTCCTTAATTCGTTTTTTTAGATATTGTTTTGTCTGTCCAATGTATGTTTTTGGACAGTCTAAGCACTCTATTTTATAAATTAGATTTGTTTGATTATCTTTGGGTGTGTTTGGTTTTAACTTAGTATATAGTTTCTTTGTTTTATTGTTGGGTTTTTCAGCGATATTAATGTTAAATGGTTTAAGGACTTTCTTTATTCTGTTATTTATTTCAGGGATATATGGTAGTGAGATATATTTGTTTGTTTCTGAATTTTGAGGTTTGGATTTTCTGGTGTTATTGTATATTTTATTTATTCGGTTTTTAATGATTGGTTCCAAGAATTTTTTTGGGTAATTATTACTTTGTAAGACATTTTTTATTTTATTCAGGTTTTGTAGTCTGTTTATCGGGTCAGTTAGAATGACAGCTCTATCAATAAGTGCATTGACCACACTTTTTTTGTATTTATTAGGGGCGAATGAATTAAAATTGAGATATCTACCTGACCACACGGGTTTATTATACCAATTTGTTTTGATGTTGCCATTATTATCATTTGTATAATGTTTAGTCTTAGGACTTGAAAGAAAATTTTATGCCTTAAAAATTTTGATACTACTCTTTTTCATAAAATAAAGCCGAATAACCAAAAAAAAATTCGTAAAATCAAGTTTTCTTTTTAAAGTATTAATCATAGGATTTTCATTTTAGGCTTAAATTACTTGGGGCCCACCAATTTAACAAAATCTGAAAAAAATGGACTTGGAAAGACCTTTGGGTTAAACTTAGTCGAAGCACACACCGTGGGCAGCTCATGACAAAATTTAAAACGTTTGTTTGCTTTTAGACATTTGTTTTTAAGCACCCATCATTCTTGTGAATAATTCGTCGATAAATCATATTCGGCACTTTAGTGGTAATGTCTCCTTATACGATGTACTCGTGACTGCTGCATTTGGTCCTGCCTAATTCAAAGCCCTTACAAAAAAGAGAATACTTAATATGCAGATAATCCAAATAAATCTGAAATATTATTTTTGTATTCTCTACATACATAAATTAAATCCATCCATCCTTTATCCATTTATTTTAGTTTTTATTAAGAAATAAAAAAGATTTTCTGTTACAAATTTTCATACAAAATTCAAAACTGCAAGGCATGATCCTATTGGTTGTAACGTCACATGATATGTAAATAAGAGTGCTGTTATTGCCGAAGTACTGTAATTTCGAGTTAATTATTTCCCGAAGATTAGGAGAGTTCGTGGATCAGAAAAATTAAATTTGATTAAAAACTTTGTTCAACAATCACTACAAGGACAATCGTATAATTTGCCGACTAACAAACCTATTATATTTTTTTTGTTGCTGGCAGTTGGTTTATGATGACTGCTTATTTTTTTACAAACCCCGACTTTACCTACATCTGCAGAAACTAAAAGTATTTCTTTAAGATAAAAATGCAAGACAAAATGCTTGAATTATGAAGCCCTCTTATAGATGTTTATATTTTACATATCATTAACTGTTGTATTGAACAAAAGTATTATCCAGCTCTGTGAAAATCAGCTATAGCTAAGCCATTGCCTAAAAGTGGTAATCCAAGCGATCTAAGATTAATCAGTACATTGCCAGCAACCTCCAAAATTTTTGAAAAAGTTCTGTACAGCCAAATTTTTTAATTTTTTATTGATAATAATATTTCGTGTAATAAGCAGTGTTCGACAAAATGTTAGTACTGCAACAGCGTTGGCTGCGGTATTGGATGACATTATAATCGCCTGTGATGAGCATTTGATAACTGTTTTGGTTCTGTTGGATTTCTCGAAGATACCACTGACCATAGCTTATTATGCTCTAAACCAGGGGTGGCCAACCGGTCGATCGCGATCGACCAGTCGATCGCGGCTATTAGTCCAGTCGATCGTGGCAAGGCAAAAAATATAAATACGTTGAACAGACTGTTGTGTACTGAACTGTGCTGTTTCATTTAAGATTTCAAGAAGTATGTAATTGGTAGATCGCACAGGGTGTCGTCAGTGAACAGTAGATCTTGGGTCTAACCAAGTTGGCCACCCCTGCTCTAAACTAAAGTATTATGGCTTCGGCAGCTCTGCTGTTGCGTTGATGGTCTTATATTTGCGTGACAGAAGTCAGAGGGTTGCTAATGATGGTGTTACCTCTAATATAGTTTTGGTCTTATCAGGTGTTCCACAGGGGTCCATCTTGGGACCTTCACTTTTCATTATTTACACTACTGACATTTTGAATTCCGTTCAGAACTGTAGGGTGGTAGCATACACAGACGATACACAATGGTACTATACTTTTAAAAAAACTGATGATCTGGAGGCTCAAGCTGTCATAAACAGTAAGTTGGATCGCATTTGATCAGTGGAGCATAATTTATTATTAAACTCTAAAAAATCAAATTTCATATGATTTTGCAATATAAAAAACCGTAATAAGGAATACGCACATTTTTTTTATTGCATAAATCGTTTAAAGAAGTCATTACAACCCCAAAACTGCTATTGTGAGGAAAATTACTGCGTTAATTTAGCTAAAAAAATGTTTTACTTTTCGGTATAATTTATTACAATTTCAAGAGGAGCCATTTGCCCGGGCAAAAAAGTTACGTCACGAGGATAAGTGGCAATCTACATGTTAACGTAAAGCTGAACTGAGGGGTGCCTACCTACAAACATCTAGAAAATCAAGAATTTCTGTGATAGTCCGAAAGCCAGTCAGTATTTTCTCGAATTGTACCTCTATCAATTGATTTACCAAACTGATTGTTAATATTGTAATGTTATATGCCTAGGAATAGAAAAATGTCAGTCGACAAGACCTAAAGTCAAAAAGGTGATTTTTTTACAATAATTATAGTACATTTTTTCTGGGAGAAGAAATACAAGATGTTTACCGACTCTCGGACTAAGACAAGAAAATGGGTAGACGTACAGCGATAATTATCCGATACAGCTACCGACCCTGCTAAAAAGACTATGAGCTCTCCCTAAAACTTGGTTCTGGCCCTGGTGTGATTTGACCAATTTCCACGTTACCTTGGGTTGGATCAATTTCCACGTTAGGAGGTGGGTATTAAGATGCGCTTTTAACATTGCATAAGATACAGTACATGAGATTCTAGTTTTTTAACTAAAAATGAATTACTGATAATAGTTGTATAGATTTTAAGATTTTATTCTGTGGTTTTCTTAGATTTTAGCTGCCTATTTGTTTAAATTTTATTATCCATTGTACGGGAGAAATAGATGTCCTTTATTTATTCTGAATGAATAAATAAATATAAGTTTAAATTTTTTTATTTACCATTTTCTAACAAACGTATTCTTGATACTTGCAGTAATGTTTTGTATGAAAATGTGTTTTCCGTTTTACATTTTCCATCTTTTGGACCAAACTTATATTGCAGTAAACCGTAGTTGCCAGCTCGTACTACAGTTTTCTATTTAGTAATAAAATATGGAAAGCGAATCTAAGTTCTAAAACCAAAAAAAAATTCTTATAAAACAGATCTTTGCATTATTTGTCTATGAAAAATCTTGAAAACCAGCATTTTTCTTAAGAATTATCCCATTTCGTCATTCACCACCATCATGGGTTTTGCTGTAATGTGCCAAAATATTTTTATTTTATCAATGTCCAGAGTGTGAAAAACTTATATTGCCAACTTTATTTTTCATTGTCAATAGTTTTATATTTGGCATTACATTTTACAATATGATTTACACGTAAACTAAGTTGGGATTCTGGGATTTTTGGCATAGTAACACTACAGACTTTTTAACCAACATTAAAATACAATTTTTGCTCTCGGCGCTCATTCCAATTTCCTTGCGCTCGGCTCGCTAAATACGATAGCATCGTGCGTTTTGGTAACCGTGTAGTATCATTTTGGTATACATTGACGCAAGGCCTATCGAATGCAGAAATCTCATGATGGTGTGCTGAAAAACTGTATATAGTATTTTCACGTAGATCAAGATTTACTTTCTTTAAGTCTAGTACAGACCGTTAGAGGGCTCTTGGCGGTATTTCGAAGTTTTCTCTGATGGTCTACTAAGAAATCTGCAAACAACCTTTCTTTCGCTTTGCGATTGCCGGATCCATAGAGTTGACTTGGATACAGTTTTAATTTACGAATCCATATCTTTATGAAAAATGTTTTTTAGCTTTTCAGTTTTCAACTGATTAAAATAAATATGTCTACATGGACATTGGCGTATTAAACTAAAAATTTACTAAAACTTCCATAAACTTGTATTCTATGTAAGCTGATATATGTATAACACCATACACAAATATTAAGACCGGTCCTGTTCAATACTACCAAATGTTTTAACCTTTCAACTGCGCAAGCGTTCTTGTGGAACTGCGCAAGCGTTCCTGTGGAACTGCGCAAGCGTTCCTGTGGAACTGCGCTCGGTCGGAGAAGGAGCAAATTATATTAGTCCAATTTAATTGGGCTCCCTGGGACACATACATTCACTGGGTACCTAAGTACTACTACTACTACTATAAAGAATTTTTTGCGACATATCATCTATTACCGCTTATAATCGATGCGGTTACTGCCGCCACTCCTAAAAATTTCCTTCTCCCCAAGTGTTTATACCAAAATACAAGCGGTCGCTAAAACCAAAGTTTGGTAATGGTATTGGTAATGGTATTTGGAATAATAATGTCACAGAATATCCCAACCTCAGTTGAAAAATTCTCTGATACTGTTTGCTAGTCCATAGATGGCTACAACTAGGACATCCCAGAAAACGAAAAAGTAAAGGTAAACATTTTTGGTAGCATAGTTTAATTGGATTTTAGCAATAACACATAATTACTATGTTCTGGTTTGTTCAGGTTTGGAAGTTACATTTTGCTCTTCTTTATTTGACTGATCTGCATTATCTTCAGTATTATTCTTAACATCTGAAAAAAGGACAACAATTACACCTAGTCTCATTATAAATGATTTTTATTCTTAGCTCTAGTAGAAACTTTATAATTGAAAGCATATATTAATATTATTTATTACTTGCACTACGAGGGGATATTGATATCTAGTCAGTCTAGAAAGAGGCCATTCATATATTACGTAACGCCGAAAGGGGAGGAGGGGATTCATCCGGTCATTACTCGCCGTTAAGAAGGGGTCTGGGGGGTGTTTAAGACATCGTTACGTAACTTTACCAATTTCAGTTCAAATACGAACTATCTTTTCCCCTTCATGCGCGTATTGCAGGTTTTTCGTAAATGTAACTCTCGGCATACAAAAACAATGAAAAGAATATTTATATACTACTATATGAATGTACGCGCTTTTTGATGAATGCGATATAATATGGTACCGGTTAATTATCGAAGTTATTAATATAATAGTATACAGGGTGTTATGAATTATTTATATTTGAATGAGTGACTCCTGGGGTAGTCTACACACATACTTTGTATACTTTTTCCCCTCAAATCGCACTTTTTTTATTTTAAAAAATACCCTAAACCACCCCCGTATCCGACGCTTCTAAAGAGTCTGACGTCATACCTTCAAATATTATGAAGAAAAACAAATGATCCAGCCAGGGCGTTGCCAAACTTAAATATTATCGTGAAATCTCATTTTATCAATTGTAGTGAAAACCGAAAATAATCCAATTTTTAATTCCACAGATAAATTTTACCAAAAATGTCTATTTTAATTTAACAGCAATTTACTTAATAGTTATGGGAAAATATGCACTCGTGAAATTAGGTTGATATTGTATGCAGAATAAAATAGGCAATGTTATACGGTAACACAAACAATTATGAATTACCTGTTACGTTAATAATGAGATGAGAATTATTCCTACTAGCTTAAACTGTAGAAATTAAAACGTATCCCACTAATTTTAAACATTTACAGACGGTAGTCGCAAATATGGTTTCACATAATTTACTATCACACTAATTGAACACAACTACACAGTATTATAAAATTTTAACCAAATTCTTTGATTACAGAAGAAAATTGGGTAAAAAATATTTTATTTAAATACATAATAATATTAGATATCTTTCGACGGTGAGATATTATGTAGCCGCCGAAGCCACGCTGAAGGGTTGTTGACCCCATTCCGCAGAGTAAACGCCTACCTGATTTGTAAATGCAGTGGCCGACAGAAATCGTACGTCAGTTGCAGCTGTTTAATCCAAGCGAAAGATGTATTTTGACGAGTTTAGTAATATCGTGTACATTATTCTTGTGTTAAAGTTAAAGCTGCTAAATATTAACAAAAGTAAAGCCATTTAATATTAACCCTTTCACTATCACTACCCCTTGGAGCTTTTCAAAAATTCTAATTTTTGGTATACAAAGTATAGTTGCACTATAGATCAAAAAAAAATCGTATAAAAAAAAATAACTACCCCCCTCCTACCCAGTACAGGATGTCCATCACAATGGACAATTATAGTTCATGGATGTAAAAAAATCATACACCAAATTTTAAACTTTTATTAGAAACTCTTAAAAATCAGATCCATGACAAAACCAACAAAATTTTAACATCTACTTTGTATGAAATATTGAAAAACAATTCCTTCCTTTTAAAATACAAAGATGTACTTTACATTTCTCACAAAATATGTGTGTCCTATTCTTACACCCTTCATTTTTGCATCTTGAGGCTTCCTTGTTTTCATCATACATTGGAATATGTTGGTATCCATCAAATCTAAGGTCTTTTATAGGTCTTGTTTCAGTTTTTTTCTTTTTAGAGGTATGTAGATCCTGAAAGCTTTCCGAAGGTCTGCCTCTTTTAGGAGCACGTCTAGAGCATATTAGGTTTTCAGCCACTTCTTGGCGAAAAGCTAACAAATCAAGGATTTCCTTCCTTTTTACTCCCAGCAGAACAGCTTTTTGACGATATTCAAGCCAAGAATTTACCAAGGCTAAATCGATGGCATGAGTAGTCATTCTCACTGTCCATTTCTTAGATCTGACATAGGATCGGTATAGACTTAGTAAGAAATCCAACTTATCGACGCCGCCCATATTACTATTATATCGTCTTATCGCTTCCGGCCTGGGAATCTGTACATATTCCTTTCTTGTTTTATCCCATCTTTTACACACATCCGACTCTCCAACCCCAACGAAATTAGATGCTGTCAGCACTGCCTTGTTATCGTACCATTTGGTGATGACAATGCCGTCTTTGCTAACTGAGGTAGCAACAGAACCACGTCCATTCTTCTTCATTTCCTTATCGCTGGGTAACCTTGGATTGGCAAAACGATTAGCTCTTATGGTCCCTATACAGTATATAGACTTTGAGTCGAGATATTGGATCAAATTATAGGTAGTAAAGTAATTGTCGAAAAAAAGTCCGTGGTTTTTCTCAGATATCCTTTCACAAAGTTGCATAACTACAGCAGCTGCCGATCCATATTTTACGTAAATAGGATTGATGGGCGTCGTTGATCCCTGATAGATGATAAAGTCATATATCAATCCACTCTGGCCAGCCAAGACATAGATTTTGATACCCCATTTTGTGGGTTTGTTTCTCATGTATTGCTTTATATTTATTTTTCCCTTGAATGGGACTATTTGCTCGTCGATACACAAGTTCGTTTCTAGTGGTAGTTGCTGACATCTTGTTCTTACTGACTCGTACAAGCTTCGGACTTTCCACAATCTGTAACAAACCAATATACCTAAATAAAATGTAATTTACCAGGCAAATAAAACACAAAGGCAGATTTATCAAAATTTGTAACCTGAATACCTACCTATCATCGTTGTCTTCATCGCGACTCATATTATCAACCAAATGTATTGCCTGGCGCAACTTGTAGAATCTAGACAAACTTATGGAATCTTTCACTAAGGGTATTCCCATACTACGGTGCCAATACATGCAGACTCTAGGAAACTGTAAGTTACCCATAATAATATGGACAGCAATAAAAATCTTTATTTCATCTAAATTTGTTGGTGAAAACCTAGCAATATTTTTTTGTGTGCCATATAAATTTGTCATATCAGCCATTTGTTGTAGTATCTGATCAGGAATATATTTCGTGAAAAAATCAACTGGTGGAGGCAAATCTACTACGGGAGTAGTCGAAAGGTTTGAATGCCACTGAATATTTCTTGCTTCGTATTCTACATTTTCCCCCTGTATCCACTTTATTTTTGATTTATCAGTAAGACCATGGTTTTTCTCAAAATCTGTTTGATTTTTTTTCAGCTCATCTTTGTCATTTTCTCCATTGCCAATTTGCTCCAAGATTTCTTCTTCTGCCAACTCTACATCTTCAACGTCGCTTATTTCAGGCTGAACTTCATCTTCATTATTTTGATCTATAATCATATCTAGAATATCATTATTTGTTTGTTCTCTAGCTATTTCGTCTGACTGCAACTCATCATCATCATCATCTGATAGAAACTCAATATCTGAAACATCGTTGTCAAGATAATAAAGAATCTCATCTTCGGTTAGCGCTCTTTTTGGATTTTTTCTTGCGTTTGCCATTATCTACAATGCAAAACAATCTTATCAAAAACAAAATTAGTAATTCTAAACATTATCTTAGAGGGGGCGGTATATTTATATTTAGTAGACAACTGGTGAGAAATAGTACAAAAATAAACTTTCTAAGAAGGGCTCAGCATAGCCCAAGGGGGTGCTCATCCGCCCTGGCTACGGGTCTGCCATAATATCGACCCAACTAAGATCAAACAAAAATAAAATTTATCACTACTGTAAAAACATGGTATAATATATGGTCCATAAACTGCGTTTGTCCATCCTGATGTACACATAATTCAAACTACATTTCTGGACTTGCTAGTGCATAAAACTTTTAAAATTATTATGGAGCACTAAGATTGAAATATGTACTTACCATTAACAAACTCCAAAACCACTAATTCCAAAGGATTTGCAAAAAAACGTTAAATATATCACTTAACCTCAAAGCCACCTGTTCGTACAACACGCCGCTCACGTTTAAAATGTTGCCAAACTTATCTCTGGGAAATTTTAGCGCGTTTGCTACCAACCTATAATGGTCAATATACGTTGTACATGCTGATGTACATATTTAGATTAAGAGCAAAATAATTCTGAATTTTATATAACGCAATACACTTTAGTGTACATGGTGATGTACAGAAATAGTGAAAGGGTTAACAAAATATCGTTCGCGGTTGTTTATTTTAAATTAGAAACACACTAATTCCTTGGTAGTTAGTTGAAGTTATTTGTTGGTTTAAACAGAGTGTTTTATTATATTTGTGTTATAGGTGGTATTTTAAGTTTATGAAATTAAGAATTGTAGGAGAGTTACTAGGATTTCTTTATTTAAAGGTAATGTAATAAAAATATTAGTTCTTGAAACTTGTTACATAGAAATAATGGGTTCTAGTATACGACGAATTTCATAACATTTTTGGATTTTTTTAAAAGCTTACCTCAAAAGAAACACATTAAAGCATAAAAATTGTTGGATAAACCATATTTTACCAAAAAAAATTGTTTATAGGTTGTAAAACTTCACTTAACTATTTTTATTTGCCCATGGGGTTTAATAACAACTAGTTACCTCACAGTTTTTCAACAGATTACTATCAAATATAAAGTCTTTTTTCCCAAAAATATATTGAAGAGACGCAAAATAAATTTTGTTTACATTTCGTCGGTGTTAATAAAGTGCATAAACGATTCGTTATCGTTTCGACCGGAGGTCTGACCAGCTATTAAAATTTGTATTTGTTGAAAATTCGAGGGGTCGTATATTGCTCAAGACCCGAAATATTGTTAAAAGACCTGGCAACACGGCACCTAGCTGACTGTTCTTTATATGGCCATGTGTTTTATTACCAGTGGCGTGCAGTGATTAAACAAATTTTTTTTGAGGGGCGAACCTGGCATTTATGACAATTTTTCCCCAATCTGAATTGAAGTCAGGATTTACTGGCTTCAATATATGCAGTGAATTTCATAACACCCTGTATATTATATATCATCGGACTGAGAAAAATACGAAGACATTTGTAAAATGGTGCTGTGAACAAAAAGTGGAAAATTTCAGTGAAGTGTTTTTCACAGAGAAATCCAAGACCCTTCCAGCTTCAACACTTTGGGTCCATTATTCCATGCTGAAGACCATGCCCAATATTAAAAATAATATCGATATCATCAAATTTCACAAATTAACTACCCTGCTGACAAGAAGAAATGAAGGATATAAATCTAAAAAAGCAAAAGCAATAACAGGAGACCAGGTTGACAAATTTGGTAATTATGTAGTATACCCATTTCTGCTATTTTTGCGTTTTTTTAAAAAAATCTTTTATGGTCACATTCTACAGTCTTTCCTGATTGCCAATATACGTGCGCACATAAAACATTATGTTGTTTTTTAATAATTTTTAATGAAACAAACTTACGGGACCTAGGAGCGAATAGGGGTGCTGGGCGGGGTAAGAACAAAAAACACAACATCGTAAAAGGCTTAACAACCCTTCTCCCAACGTAATGAAGTGTAAAATCAAAGAAAAACGGTTAATAGCTAAGAAAATTGCTTTTTTCTATACAAAATTCCATTTTAAACCGCTATTAGCCGCCATTATTTTCCCACCTGTCAACATTGTCAACAATATTGCTGTGTCCGGTGTTGCTACGTTTACCTATTTTTTATCCCAAATGAAATTAATCTTCGCGAACTTTGTACCGCTTCTAGAACACAGCCGAAAATGACCCCAAGCAACACCCTGGCGCACCGATTCCTCTTCGCCTGCAAGGAAAGAGACTGGTCAGGGCCCCTAACCAGATGTTAACCCGGTTCCGACCTTAGGGTGCCCTCCGATCCACCGTTCGCATAAAAAAATTTTCTAAGTCGGTCAATTAGGTGACAGATCTAATATTTTCGATCCAACGGTGGGATAACGGTGGATCGGAGGGCACCCTAAGGTCGGAACAGGGTTAGCACTTGGTAGGGGCCCTGACCAATCTCTTTCCTCGCAGGCGAAGAGGTATCGGTGCGTCAGGGTGTTGGTTGGGGTCATCTTTTTGCCCTTTTGGTTAAATTTGGTCCATTTTCGCATTTTCCCGCTAACTTTATGTAAAGCTAGCAGTATTTATGGGAAAAACGATTTGTAAATTTGGCAACAGCTCGTCTTTCCATCAGAAATTTCGAGTATGTGTACCATGGGCTTCATTGAAAAAGCTAACCTTAAAGTTAAAAATTTTTAAAATTAATAAAAAAACAACATAATTTTTTATGTGCGCACGTATATTGGCAACCAGGAAAGACAGTAGAATGTGACCATAAAAGAATTTTTCCAAAAAACGCAAAAATAGCAGAAATGGGTATACTACATAATTACCACAAATTTTTATCGGAATCCCGTTTTTAATGACAAAAATGACAAAGGTTAGTGTTTGTAGTAAACATTTTGTAAGTTTTACAATACTTATAAATATATAATTATTTTTAGGTTACACTTATTTTTGGTCTCGCAGGAGCCCGTAGAGGTAATGTGTTAGTTCAGTTGATGATGGATGACGTTACTGATGTGGGCCACTCAATTCTGTTTTATATTAAGAATACCAAAATCAAGATAGAGAGGAATTTTATTGTTGAACATTCAGATAAAACAGTAAATTTTACTGAACTGTGCAGGAAGTATAAGGCTCTAAGAAAGGCTGAGAGCCTTCATTTAAAATTTTTCGTTCGTTATCAAAACAATCAATGTTACTACGCAGTCAGTCGGTAACAATATATTTGGAAAACTATCCCAAAAAGTAGCAGCATTTTTACGTCTACCCAATCTACAACAAATTTTGTCTCTTTTTAACTTCCTAAAGAGCGTATTTCTGTTTCTCTCTTAGTTTTAATGAATTTAGATCGTCCATATAAACCTATGAGGCCAATTTAAAATACGACCCAGCCCGGAGCAAGCTTGCATATAAATTGGATTGGATAATAAATTTAGGTGGGTCATTGACCAAATGACCTTATGGACGGGACGAGCCGGGCTATTACTGGACACTGCTTTCGACGGGCATCCGCCTCTTTATTAGCTGACTCTGGTGCATCTGTGGATGTTTTAAAAAGGCACGGAGGAAGGAAATTGGCAGCCGTCGCCAAGGGGTACGTTGAGAATTCTATAAGTAATAAAAAAAGTATAGCTGACAAAATATTTGGACATGGTGACATGGAAGCATACCAAATTCCCGGATCTTTTGGAAATACTTCCAGACAAGCTTTTAGGCTAGTTTCTGAAGCTGTCGCATATAAAGTAGCGGCGTACAGTATAGATATAGTTGATGAAATAAATCGAGTATTTAATATTGTACCAATGTAAACGTCCATTTAAATATAAACAAGTAAATAAAATTTTGTCAATTATGACGTTTTTTAATAATACGCTAGGATACACTTTAGTTCCTAGGGATTAAATGAAACACTTTAGTCCCTGTTTGGAGGGACTAAAGGACCTACTTTAGTCCAGAGAAAGTGCACAAAAGTAATTTAATTGCATTATAAAAGGCAATAACCAATAAAAAGCCATTCATTTTATAATATTGTGATTGGTGATAGGCTTTTGTTGTTACATAACTTGGGGGGAGGGGCTTAAAGGCTACGTAACGGATCGTTACAAGGCGGGATGAGGGGGGTAAAATTACTCAAAATTAGCGTTACGTAATTTATGAATGGCCCCAAACTTTCTAGTAGACAGTTTGCTGTGCACTGAGAAAAATGCTAATTATTTCTTATAAGAATTATTAAACTCCTTATGCAACTGTTTAATACTAAATGGGACAGCAACGCGCTATGCTACTTCAATACAACAAAAGTTGCTAGACTGTCTTACCGTGGTAGCAACATGGTGACAGCCAGTAAAAAATTGAAATCATAAGTAAAATACAGCTTTCTGATAGGCATTAATCCGCTAGACTTTTATGGTAACCAACCAGTAATATTGGGACTATTATGTAGTTTTATAACTGTAATATTATAACTTACAGTTTTTTTCAACTAATGAAACTGTGTCGTAAGCTATATGCATCTGTCTTAGTGTCTATAAAATTTGATCCTGTTACCCTTAACATTCAGTTGTATTAGGACCGCTTGTCTTATTGCTGCGGTTATTTAACATTTCGAGTTGCAGTTATAAAACTGTTTCATTAGAATAGCAACATTTTCTCATAGACTATACAGGGTGTTATTTGTGGGTTTCTGTAATGTGAAAATTATTGGAAAAAAAACTTTTTATGCAAAAAGTTGTTATATTTATTAATATTTAACATATTTCGGAAATACTCTTAACTATATAGTATCTATCAAAAAAGCGTGACAATTCACAATTAACTTTTTTTAATGAAAAATCCCTTGTATTATTAAATTTTTGGTTTCCTCTGAAAATTTAAACATTATATTAATGAATAAAGAATTTTTCATTTCAAAAGAGTAAGTTGTGTATTGTCACGCTTTTTCGTAGACCTCGTATAACTGAGAGTATTTTTAAAAATGTAGTAAGCTGATAATTACGACTTTGATATAAAAAGATTCCTCTTGTCCAATGATTTGCACCAACAACTAAGACAACAACAACAACAAAAAACGCAAATCCACTAAGAAAACACACTGTATAAACAAGTTATATTGTATACACAGTGGCACATCTTTAGCCTTAAACAATTCCATAATTTTTTTGTAGGCAGTTGTTTGCTTTAATAAAAAAATACAGCTTTAACAAAAAAACTTTTATTTACACACCGAGCCGCAAAAAGCTCACGCCTGGTCTTCTCCTAGAACGATACTAAAACGATAAATCGCCGACAGGCAATGTAGTCTAGTCCACAAGTTCAAAATCGTGTTAATTCTTGATAAAGGTCCTAAAAATATGTACGATAGCTCATTGGATTCGGAATGACGTCTAGAAAAATGTATTCGAAGGATTTTACTGCATGATAAAAATTGCAAAAGTTATTAACAAATTAAGATGAGAAAAAGAAAGGTGTTTCGTTTTTTGGCAATTACTCAAAAACTATTAATATTTAAGAAATTTAAAAAAAAATATTCATAAAGAGGAGAAAAGTTCCAAAAAAAAAGTCCCGACTCCCGTTACTCTACCTCCATTATTTATAATTTTAATTTAGTGCTGAAAATAGGTCCCCGCTCGGCCGATACAGCATGGCCGCGCTACCGCTCAACAGAGTCTATTACATAAAATAATTTTTTTATAGAGTTAAATATCAATAGAAAATTTGTAAAAAATTATGGTGTCATCAGAACACTTTAAAGAATAAAGTCCCGTTGGAAAAAATTTTTTTGTTGATGTTTCAAAAAGTTATACTATTGTTAACTAAGTAATTTTTCGTGGGCTTTCCTTTTAACAAAAGACAGTATAAAAGTTTAAATAATTGGCCTATAAATTTTTGGCTTCTTGGAGCTCTTCTTATATATATACTTAACAAGACCACGTTATAAAAGCATCTTAAATTTGTGTATTTTGTTTATTATAATTTTTGTAAGTTAGCCAAAAATGACAATTATCGAAAATGTTGTTAACTTACAAAAATTATAATAAACAAAATACACAAATTTAAGATGCTTTTATAACGTGGTCTTGTTAAGTATATATATAAGAAGAGCTCCAAGAACCCAAAAATTTATAGGCCAATTATTTAAACTTTTATACTGTCTTTTGTTAAAAGGAAAGCCCACGAAAAATTACTGAGTTAACAATAGTATAACTTTTTGAAAAATCAACAAAAAAATTTTTTTCCAACGGGACTTTATTCTTTAAAGTGTTCTGATGACACCATAATTTTTTAAAATTTTTCTATTGATATTTAACTCTATAAAAAAATGATTTTATGTAATAGACTCTGTTGAGCGGTAGCGCGGCCATGCTGTATCGGCAGAGCGGGGCCTTATTTTCAGCACTAAATTAAAATTATAAATAATGGAGGTAGAGTAACGGGAGTCCGGACTTTTTTTTGGAACTTTTCTCCTCTTTATGAATCTTTTTTTTAAATTTCTTAAATATTAATAGTTTTTGAGTAATTGCCAAAAACCGAAACACCTTTTTTTTTCATCTTAATTTGTTAATAACTTTTGCAATTTTTATCATGCAGTAAAATCCTTCGAATACATTTTTCTAGACGTCATTCCGAATCCAATGAGCTATCGTACATATTTTTAGGACCTTTATCAAGAATTAACACGATTTTGAACTTGTGGACTAGACTAATGGTATTGTGCGGAAATGGTAATCCCGCCCTTTTTTGGAATTTTTAATAACAGGTACAAAAAGATGTTTTACAGTTGCATGACAATTTTGCGAAAGTAATAAAGCGTTGTATTATAATTATATTAACGTGTAGTAGTACGACATGAAATTTTTACCCTTATTTATATGAAAGTTGTATTAGGACTGGACGGTATAAGACAGAATTGTATTCGTAATATTACTAATGCATACTGTTTATAAATGACGTTCTAGCAGTTCAGGGATTGCTAAAGTGGTTAACCTGTGTTACTACCCCAATAGTTTAAATAATACTGGTTAATAAAAGAATTGTTATCCGTACAAAATAATTCTTAGCAGTTCTGTTTTATTAAATTATTTCCCTCAGTGCGGTCACAACAATAATGTTTTATTAATAAGGTGCTAAAGTTTGACAACTATATGTTGAACGGTGACAAAACTGTGAATTTTTAAAAACGGCATGTCTGAGAAAAGCTAGATTTAAAAAGAATCGAGTTTCGGACAGTTATTAAGTCTTTATTTTTGAAGGGGTTATCGGGCAAAGGAATTTTTGCTGATATGACAGAAACCTTGGATGATCAGTGTCCTTCATACGCCACTGTTAAAAACTGGGTTGCGGAACTTAATAGAGGAAGATCAGATGTCAATGATCAGCTCCGCTCTGGAAGACCAATATCTGTTACCACTCCGGAAAACATTGATTCCGTCCATGTGATTTTAGAAGATCGACGAATTGGGCTCAAACGTATAGCAGAAACAGCGCACATTTCCTATAAACGTGTCTTTCACACCTTTTATCACGACTTGGGCATGATGCCAAATGTATTCCGAGATACCTACCTGCTGACCACAAGCGCGTTCGATTGACAACGTCAAAGGAAATCTGGCGTCGTTTTGAAGAAAATTCATTAAACTTTTTGGATCGTCTTGTCACTACTAAATGAGAGTCCATCACTATGGCCAAAGTTTACAGAATATATATTCTGTAAACTTTGCTATGGCCCAGAGACTTAAGAGCAATCCAAAAAGGGAAGCATCCTAGTTCTCCACGACCCAAAAAATTCCGTGTTCAAAAATCGACTGCCAAGATACTTGCTGCCGTCTTCTGGGATAAAAATGGAATATTTCTGATAGATTATTTGGAACAGGATAGAAGTATCACGAGAGCATACTATACTGAGTTGCTAACTAAATTATGTAAGAAAATTGCGGGAAAACGCCGCGGAAAACTTAACAAAGGTGTTCTCTTTTGGCTTTTAATTGGGTGACCACCTGCCCTATTCTCCGGATTTAGCACTGTCAGACACTCAGATTATTAGTCAGACTATTATTTGTTCCCAAAACTCAAAAAACTTTTGAAAGGTAAAATATTTTCGATAAATGCCGAAGCCATATGTGCCGTTGAGGAGTGGTTTGCCGACAAAGAAAAATAATTTTTTTTAAAGGGCTTAGAATTACTTTATGAACGTTCTGCTAAATGTGTAAGTCTTAAAGGAAATCATGTTGAATAAATAAAATTTTGTGTTGAAATATTGTGGCGTTTTATACAATTCAATACGCCCTCGTATACCATTTTAATGTAACTGTTGCCTTACCATCTAACTCCGTTTCATCACAATATGAATCATCATTTGGCCCATATGGAACCACTGGTAGATCAAACATTATGGGAAATAATTTTTTGTTTTTGCGGTGAGCAGAGTCTTTAACTTCGAAGTATTCCTCGCCAAAGTATTTTGGTAGAAAGAGAACTCCCGCTTCATAGGATCTGAAAATAAAATTTTACTACTACTTTATTTCTTCTTTATCTAACTCTCCTTTCACATATTAGGGAATATACATCTATTTTTTATTATACAGAGTGTCAATTTGAAAACGTATCACCCTCAACATTTCAGTCCTTCTACAAAATATGGAAATGTGCAAAACACGTCAATTTTATTCTTAAGGGGACATTTTTTAGGCCGGATTTCGATTAAGTTACATCAACCCTCTAGCGGGGCTGGAAACAGCCCCTACAATCTTAAATGGGAAAGGGGATCGAGGGATACCTCATTTTACAGGTCGTTCAATAACCTTTTCAAAAGTACCACATGCTTGAACTTTCTCTTCAGTAGTTTTCGAAAAGTCGCTTAAAAACCGTGAGCAAATTGGGTCCCAATTTAAACACTTTCAGCCAGATTCTCCAACACTAGTTCGGTTACGTTAATTTAATTTTACTTTCATTTTAACTAAATTGTGAAAAAGTGTATTTTGGGTGGCTCCCAACCGTAATTTGTGGAAATAAAAGTGTAATTGATCCAGAATTTTGCGTTTTACTGTTAGGGAACCGGAGAACATAGAAAATGGTTTAAATATACAAATAAAAGTCAAAATTTCATAGCAAATCGGGGTTAGTACAAGAACCTCTGCAGTAAGTATTAAACTGTTAAGAAGTCTATTGAAATGCTAGATAGGGGATTAAATTAAGAGGTGGCGTAACAGCAGTTGATACGGGGTTCTTCCGGACACCACTCAAAAGTTTTTCTTGTCACCGCCAGCTGTATTCCTATGCTACCGCAAGAAGGCCAACTAGATAAGGTAAAGAGAGATAGGAATCAGTGGTGGGTGTTGCATCTTAATGGATACTGATGTATTATTCTGACGTTTTAGTCTTTTTTTACTGTCAATTTATGCCAATCTAAAATAAAGTTAAAAATGGATATAATATGTCGTTGTTATAAATTGGCCATCATCTTGAAAGATGTTTTTAAAATCAACCTATATACATAGTTCTCGCGCTAAGAGTACGTTCACTGGATATTTCACCATACTTACATACCTTGCGTAAACGCTACTATCCCTTTTGACATTACCCCATGCATTTCTAGACAAATTCGCACTGGTCAAAAAATAATAAGCCATTTTTTTCCAACATGGAGAAATTCTGCAATAGCTTTTTGAGTGGGGCATGGCACGGCTTCTTTTGGTTCCATCAGCTTTCCATTGACTACAAAATGGGTGCCAAGATTAAGGGTTCTGAAGTTTTCATTTTAAATTTTATGACAAAAATGTTGAGATAAAAGTTGTAAAGTAGCCTTATTATAAAATGAAACTGCGGCGGTTTTTTTACTAGGTATATATCATCAACAGAAAGAATAACGGTTATAAATATTTACACACTTACAAGTAAAAAAACTAAATACATTTACATAGGCTTGAGTTCCAGCTCTCTACGAAGAAATAGATTACCTCATACTTTCCATAAAACTCGTTAATAAAATGGCAACATGCATATGCAAAGGACGGCTATATGGGGGATTCAAGTTTGAATGCGGGCACGTTGGGAGCTTTGTTACTTGAAGTACGTCAACAACAAACAATATGTGCGAGTTGATTATCGTATGGGTGTTCGGTTTATCGGTACCCAACATTTTTTTCGGTTTATTTTATGTAATTGGATTGCAAAATAGCTCTAAATCAATAACCCTAAGTTGCCAATCATTTGGAGTTATTTAACATTATAAAATATTAACATTCATATTTTATCTCTGCTTTTAAAATTACCGCCCATCGACTTTCACGAAGTTAGCGGCTGCTGCTAACCCATTTTCTTAGTAACAAACCTAATAAAATGAAATTCTCCATGTAGCCGTCTACGCATACTTGTGCCATTTTTGAAACCCAGTGGTTATGCTACTTTTCTTAAGAGGGCTGTGGTTTCAATCGATCAAACTTAATACAAATAGAAATAAATCGTTTATCAATGACTAAACAAACATTTCATTTTCATTTAACACTTTAACTAAATATTTTTTTGCGATATTACTCTGGGAGGGCGGTTCAAGTCAACGTGGACTCGTGAGTTCCTGAATGTCATTAGGATACATAAGCGCTTTTAGTCATATTAGACACAACTCGTCTTTAGACCACGTTTCTTGAAGCTTTTTCTTTAATTAGTGCTTTTTTATCGAAATATCTATTGCCATAGCATGCCAACCAGCCCATTATGCCAACCAAAGCTGACATCAGTGGCGGCTCCTGGAATTTCAGATTGTCGTATCTCAGTTCCAACGCATGGGACCCACACCAAATTATAAAATGTTACTGTTGGGTACTCTACTAATAATTTTCGTGAAAAAATATTTAATTTTGAAATTTGAGAAAAAAAAGTTAATTTTTTGGGCCGCTTCATCTGAGATCTGAGAAAGCTCTGAAGAAAATTTTACTCAGCATATTTTTTCATAAAGTATATCAAATTTTATCGACAAATTCCAAATTTCGTGAAAACTTTCTAATTTTCCTTAAAGAAATGACATTTTAAATTATTTCTTAAACAAGATATTTTAGGGTAAAAATTTTAAAAACTAATTAATTTCAAGACATTAGAGGTAATTCAATAAAATTTGAATTTTATCGATAAAATCTGATAAAATTTATGAAAATACCTTGGAAGTAAAATTTTCTTCAGAACTCTCTCAGATCTCAGGTGAAGCGGCCCAAAAAATTAACTTTTTTTCGCAAATTTTAAAATTAAATATTTTTTACGAAAATGTTTCTAGAGTACCCAACAGTAACATCCTATAATTTGGTGTGGGTCGTCGCATGCGTAGGAACTGAGATACGAGACATCTAAAATTCCACGGGCCGCGCCTGGCCGACATGTGAGCGATCTCGCAAATCTTTCATACGTACTACGTACCATTGATGTTTGAGCAACCAGGGCTGCAGATCCTTAAGATCTTTAACGTAATCACAACATGACGCACCTTCGGCTTCGGGATATCCGTCACGATAATTCTGAACACTAGGAAAAATTAAACTAAATTCTGCCTTGCTGATGCATCGTCGAGTTGGTGAATACCGTAAGTTCGTGTGGCTTCCAAGCGCCTTTAGCAAGTAAGTTGTTAGCCACTCTTTGGGATCTATTCCTATACGACCTAGAAAAAAATAAATGTTAACGAACCAGATGAATTTTAATGAAATTAAAGATTGACAAATCTTTAGTCCATGCTATAATTGCTTCAACTTACCTATCGCCGACACCTGGGCTATAATACGCCAACGGTCGTGTTCCTCTATTGGCGCAGAGATAGTGCAATCACGAGATAAAAAGTGTCCAAGAAAATGAAGAATGCTTCCATTTTTTCCTGGATAATGGACGCCAGGCACAGAATAAATCAAAGCAACTCTGAAATACAAATTATCACTTAAATATATTAAAAAGCGACAGTCCTTTAACTCTAAATGTTCTTGGATATCGGTATTGCGTGCATCGTAGTTGTTCATCGGTAGATTCTACAGCTCTCTAAAAAGAAGTAGAATACCGACTAGGTTTCAAAAATGGCATACGCATGCATGGACACCCATATGGAGTATTTAATTTTTATTAAGTTTGGTACTAGAATTTGTATTGGCAGCAGCCGCTAACTTCGTAATAGTTGATGGGCGGTAATTTTAAAAACAAAAGAATACAACATGAATGTTAATATTTTATTTATAGATATTAAAATAATTCCAAATCTTTGGCTACTTAAGGTTATTGTTTTAGATCTTTTTTGCAATCCAATTACTTACTTAATACAAACCGAAAAAAATGTTGGGCAAAAAGCAGTGCACAAATCCGAACCCACTCACGAGATCAACTCGGTTATATTCATAGGCATTACATATTAGACCCGCACAGCGTATTCCCTACATCAGCTGAATTCGTCGAATGCATGGGCGAAAAAGTGGGTTTGTACATTTTGGCGCCAGTTAGGATTTTAAAGGTCGGCCTTGGGTGAAGCACACGCACTCGGGACGTCTAGCAAAGTGTGTGGAGGGTAACTCAGCGATCAGAACCGGGCCGTCGCCATTTGATTTTTGCACTTCTGGGTGAAAATGAAGTAGTGTTTGGTTGTGTTTATTTGCGAGCTTTTGATATTATTAGAGTTTCGTTGAGTGACAATTTTTTAGTGTTGGTGTTTAGTTATTTTTGTGGGCAATGGCTGGTTAACTAGGGTTGCCAAACGTCCCGATTCCATCGGGACAGTCCCGATTTTAGACTTTCCGATTTCAAATTGTATGTCTCGCGTCCCGACACACTTCAATACGGGACGCGATTTGTCCTGATTTTTTAAAATTTTGTAAAAAACGCATTTTTAAACTCAATAATTTAAATTATTTAATCATCAATTTAAGATGTATAGTTTTTAGAGCATTATATATCATATTTCTTACTTTTGAATTTCATAAAAAGTTTATATTTCTGCTTATTGTATGCTCGAGCTGTTCATTTATTAAATCCTAGTGCAAACAAATAGGGTCTCGATATTTTGCCCCAAGTGCCGATTTCTAAGCAGCTTTTAAACGCTGATACCCGATTTTGAAGATCTGGCAACCCTGCAACATGTAAAGTGTTTGTGTTTTGCCAAAATTTGTTGTTTCCCTTTTTCTTCTAAGATGGTACTTATTAAATTACTTTGCTTTATATTATTAAAGTATGTTGAAAATATTTTAACACCAAGTTTAAATACTGATAGTATAGTAGTATCATGCTAATCATTTGAAAATATTTTTCTTATACATCATTTAACAAAAACTTACTGAAACTTTTCTGTTTACTAGTCGCTCACTAAAAATCCGCAGAAAATGTGCGAATGTATTAGTGATACAAACGCCATCTAGCGATCATAGAAGCAAATACCTTTGTGCCGGTTTTGTTCCAGTGTAGAGGGTTAAATTTTTAGTTTAGACATAGTATTAAATGAAATTTCGACTGTTTTAAGTTGTGCCACTATTGCATTCAGTGAGCGTAGTATTGGTTTAATCCATGTTACATAAAAACCAAACAATTTAATATATGAATTAGCTCTCGCCCGCGACTTCGTTCGCGGTATAACAATTTTTCCTCCATTACAAACTTTTAACTCCCATTTCACCCCCTTAGGAGTTGATTTATTTTTAAACATTTATTTTTTAGAGTACTTCCATGAAGTTTGGACCTCATAGGACCATCTAATATTCTTTCTTCATACAAAGTCTGAACCCCTATTTCAACCCCTTAGGGGCTGAATTTTGAAAAACCCTTCCTTAGTGGATGCCTACGTTATATAAGAAACCTCTGTGCAAAATTTTCAGTTTCTAGACAGTTTAGTTAGTAACCCACACTTTGATTTCCCTAAAGAAAAAGTGTGGGTAACTGGTAATTTCTTTGTTTAAAAAGACAATAACAGCACAAAGCTTCAAAAAAAAGGATGTTGTGTTTATGGAAGTTTTTTTATTAGTAGCCCTTGCTTTTTTTCGAAGAATTGAATAACCGGTAGTCGAGCATTAATTACTAATTAACAAGACTTGTTCATCGAATTGACTCTGGCCATGTTTTAAATAAGAAGTAATAGAAACTAAAGATAAAAGCTGTTACTTTTTCCACTCCTCACACTTGTAATTAAAAAGTGGTTAACTAAAAAATTTTAACGACATTAACGATAATTTTGTATAGCAAGAAAAATCCCTGTTTTCAGACAACAAAATATACCATTTTTAGTAAAACCCCACTAGTGGTTTACATTTTTATCATTAATAAAAAGGATAATTACATGTTATAAAAATTAGCTTTTATAACCCGATATAATATTCAGGTCATAGTGAGTGTATATTTAAGTACCTAAATTTTAAAGTACGGTCATATCTAACACAAGGCAAGCGTTCTGCAATACGCAAGTCCGTAGGGCAGCGCCTTTGTTTACGGATTCAGCTCGGTAAATTTGCCACATTCGCAAATGCTGATTATTCGTCTATATACAGGGTGTTATGAAATTCACTTCATATATTTGAATGAGTGACTCCTGGGGTAGTCTACAGACATACCCAATACTTTTTTCCCCTCAAATCGCACTTTTTTATTTTAAAAAATACCCTAAACCACCCCCGTATCCGACGCTTCTAAAGAGTCTGACATCATACCTTCAAATATTATGAAGAAAAACAAATGATCGAGCCAGGGCGTTGCCAAACTTAAATATTGTCGTGAAATCTCATTTTGTTATCAATTGTAGTGAAAACCGAAAATAATCCAATTTTTAATTCAACAGATAAATTTTACCAAAAATGTCTATTTTAATTTAACAGCAATTTACTTAATATGGGAAAATATGCACTCGTGAAATTAGGTTGATATTGTAAGCAGAATAAAATAGGCAATGTTATACGGTAACACAAACAATTTTGACTTACCTGTTACGTTAATAATGAGATGAGAATTATTCCTACTAGCTTAAACTGTAGAAATTACAACGTATCCCACTAATTTTAACGCATTTACAGACGGTAGTCGCAAATATGGTTTTACATAATTTACTATCATACTAATTGAACACAACCACACAGTATTATAAAATTTTAACCAAATTCTTTGATTACAGAAGGAAATTTTGTAAAAAAATATTCTATTTAAATACATAATAATATTATAGATATCTTTCGACGGTGAGATATTATGAGGCCGCCGAAGCCACGCTGAAGGGTTGTTGACTACATTCCGCAGAGTAAGCGCCTACCTGATTGGGAAATGCCGTGGCCGGTTGAAATCGTATGTCAGTTACAGCTGTTTAATCCAAGCGAAAGATGTATTTTGACGAGTTTAATAATACCGTGTACATTATTCTTGGGTTCTGAAAAAGTTAAAGCTGTTCAATATTAACAAAAGTTAAAGCCATATAATATCAACAAAATATCGTTCGCGGTTGTTTATTTTTAATTAGTTAAACACTAATTCCTTGGTAGTTAGGTGAAGTTAAGGTATTTATATGGGTTGGTTTAAACAGCTGTTCTCTAGAGTGTTTTATTAAATTTGTGTTATAGGTAGTATTTTAACTTTTTCGAATTGGGAATTTTTGGAGAGTTACTAGGATTTATTTTTTATTTAAAGGTAATGTAATAAAAATATTATTTCTTGAAACTTGGTACATAGAAATATTGAGTTCTAGAGCAATATACGACAAATTTCGTAACATTTTTGGATTTTTTAAAAAGCTTACCTCAAAAGAAACACATTAAAGCAAAAAAATTGTTGGATGAACCATGCTTTACCAAAAAAAAATTGTGTATCGGTTGTTAAACTTCACTTAACTATTTTTATTTGCCTATGGGGTTTAATAACGTTTAACACACCTTCACATTTTGATTACCTCACAGTTTCTCAACAGGTTACTATCAAATATAAAGTCTTTTTTCCCAAAAATATATTGAAGAGATGGAAATAAATTTTGTTTACATTTCATCGGTGTTAATAAAGTGCCCAAACGATTCGTTATCGTTCCGACCGGAGCGGAGGTCTGACAAGCTATTAAAATTTGTATTTGTTGAAAATTCGACGGGTCGTATATTGCTCAAGACCCGAAATATTGTTAAAAGACCTGGCAACACGGCACCTAGCTGACTGTTCTTTATATGGCCATGTGTTTTATTACCAGTGGCGTACAGTGATTAAAAAATTTTTTTTGAGTGGCGAACCTGGCATTTATGACTATTTTTCCGCAATCTGAATTGAAGTCAGGATTTACTGGTTTCAATATATGCAGTGAATTTCATAACACCCTGTAAATAATTGCCATTTTATTAACAACGAGTCTTATGGGAAGTAGGTATTTTATATCTATGTATTTCTTTTTAGAGAGCTGCGGTGACAACAAACCCTTTATTTTTCTCTGGCGATGACTAGTTGTTGTATCAAAGTTAATCACGTTGTTCTCGAAACGCTTTTTTGTCGACGAGATAATTCGGGCATTAATTGTCAGATCTAAAAAATTTGTCTGCTAAAATTTTCTTTATAGCTGTGGATCTCTTTAAGCGGATCCTTTTAATTATTATGAAATTTTCGATTTTTACATGCACCTCGAATGCAACAATTTTAAAGTAAAAACTATATTTGCACTTTGAAGTGGCCGCCATCTTGTCAAAAAAAAAGAGGAATCCTTAACAATAGCATTTTTCTAGTTTACAAAAATTATTGATTTTTTGGTTTCCGATGAACCAAACCAGAGATTTGAAGTCGACCATGAGGACTAATTTGTTGAAGGGACTTTCACTAGACTGCTAAGAATTTTATAACTATTAGGTATTATGGAACTAGTCAAAAGTAGTATGAGTTATAACATGCTTACATTACCCAACTTACATTACTCAAAAAAATTCAAAAAAAAAAAACGTCTCTTTTTACCGTCAAAGTCGGTATCGATGGATTTGTTTTTAAAGGAAACGATGACAGTGAATTGTCGAATCCACTTATTAAGTATTTTCTAGGTACGGTTGACATTGAACTTACTTTATATTACTAAAATCTGTCTTCGTAATCCTCTCTATCCATTGCTCTATACTAGCAACATTATGTACTTTGTAAAAAAGCAAATAATTTAATAGTGCGCGTTTAAATCCTGTAGGGGACTCCCCAGCAGTAACGAGACTTTCTTTAGGGATTTTTGGGCATGGTGGACTTACCCATATCCTAAAAATAAAGCTAATTAATGTTTCTTCTCACTTATATATTATGCGTTGTATAATTTGTGATTCAGAGTTATTGGTGTAAGAGTGAATTATCATATATAAAAGATTTATTGTTTGGGTGTTACGCCACTCTACTGTTAAGGAAAATTAATATTTAAAAAAAATAAAAGTCACTGCGTTTAATACAAAAACAAATCCTGAAAAAAGGAATGTTCTGTTATTATTTATTTTTAAAATCTTAATTTTCCTTAACAGTAGAGTGGCGTAACACCCAAACAAATCTTTTAAATATGAATCCGCCACAATCATACAGACATTATTTGAATTATCACAATATACGGAACATTCAGAATGTCCTTGCGAAATAAGAAGAATTGTACCCGGTGAGTCAACGATTGCGCGGAGTAATTTTATGCCTTGAGGAAAAAATTTGTCGGTACTAAGCTTTTTTGTTAAGGTATGGTTGGATATTCTGCACATTTCAAAAATATTTTGAATTATACACGCTGCGTTCAAAAAGTACGGTGTCACAAAGTTAATTTTTTACATGGAACACCCTGTATTTGAATGGATCATTGAATTCTACGTATAATTTAATAGCTTTTTCAATATTGGTTTAATATACGAAAAGTCATAGATTTCAAGATAATTTGACTAGTAATGAAAATTTAGCATTTGCAAGTATCTCCTTGTCGTGAAAATACTACTTAAATTTTGACTCCAGGCGATTCATAATTTGTATCCTGAGTAAATTAAGTCAAGAAAACATATCCACTATGAACTATTTGACATCTCATTTACAGAGATTTTTAATTCTAGGTCGAAAGTCAAAAAACCTCTAATTAAAAAATGTCACTTTTACCTAATGGAACACCCTATCTATTTTTCTGCCATCTTCTAGCGCGTCAAAAACGCTTAACATTTTGTGAAGAATGTCCTATTTCTATATCTAATAGTTTTTGAAATATTCTGATTGGTATTTTGAATATAATAGATATAATGGGGACCTACCTCCCTTGGCGGTAGAAGTGAAAACCTGTAAGTAAAACTAACTAAATACAAACATAGATATCTTAACATTTACACTAAATCGTAATGAACACATTATTTTTCTAACTGTAACCCCAAAAAAAAAATCAGTTTGTACTTAATAAATATTCGAATAGATGTCCTTCTTGTTCAATACACATGTCAATTCTTCTAATGATATTTTCCCGGACATTGGATAACATTTCTGGTGTTATTGTTTGACATATTATATCCCTAATCCTCTTTTACATGTCCTGATTTGTCGTAGGTGGTGTGACATATCCTATCCTTTATGTAGTGCCACAGGAAAAAATCTAACAGGGTAAGGTCACAAGACCTTGGTGGCCATGCAATAAAACCCCCGTGGCCAATCCATCTTTGAGGATAGTGCTGATCCAAATATTCTCTGGTTTCACGATAAAAGTGCACCATCTTGGTCGAACCACATATTTTGAGTTTCATCAAATTCTACTTCCGCCAATAGTCTTGGCAACTCCTGCTGCAAGAAAACTAAATAAGTAGGTTCGTTTAAATCTTTATTAAAAAAATATGGCCCCATAATTCTATTGTAAAGAATGCCGCACCACACATTAACCGACCAATGGTTTTGATGTTGAACTTCACAGACCCAGTATTGTTTCTCCGTTGCATAATAATGCATATTGTGCCACATTGAAAGCACCATTACTTCTAAATGTAGCCTCATGTGATCATCTGAATACATTATAAATTTTAAAAAATTTTGGTTTACTTCAATTTGGGCACGTAACCATTGGCAGTAAGTTACGCGCCTTTGAAAATATTCATCGTGAAGTTCCTGATGTAACTCAATTTGTTACAGGTGGAAGGTATCACACAGTGAAGCTAATTTGCGGCTACTAACTCGGGGATTCTCCTGAACTTGTAACTGTATTTTAAGTTCCTGCTCACTATTTGTAGGTATTCTATTGACAACTTCACGTTTTAAATGTTCCACATTGCCGGTTGAATCAAAACGTTCCATAAATTTTGAAAACTCCGAGGACTGGGTGTTCGCCGCTCAGGATATTTCATCCAGTAATCCTGTATAATCTTTCGGCAAAAAGCCAATTTTTATCTGCTTCGAAAAATTCATTTGAGTATAAATAACTGGGCAATACACTTTGCAGTAAAAACGCTTAACTTTAAACCCGATCTGATTCTTAATGTCATCCACTAACATTACGTTCATTTGTTTTCCATGGCCACTGAGATCCATTGACAAAAGATGCTATAACGAGAACAGAAAATCCCGGAAAATCAAAATTTTTCAAAAACTGTTAGAGATAGGGATAGGACATTTTTTAAGTACAGAGTTTTGACGAGCTATAAGATGGCAGAATGTTCCATTTGATAAAAGTGACATTTTTTAATTAGAAGTTTTCTGATTTTGGACCTGTAAATGAGATGTCAAATATTTTATAGTGGATATGTTTTTTTGACTTCATCTACTCAGGATACAAATTATGAATCGCGTCAAAATTTACGTAGTATTTTCACAAGAAAAGATGCTTGCAAATGCTAAATTTTCCTTACAAGTCGAATAATCGTAAAAACTATGACTTTTTCGTATATTAAACCATAAGTGGAAAGGTATGAAATTACACGTAGAATTCAGAAATCGATTACAATTCAGGGTGTTCCATTTAAAAAATTAACTTTGTGACACCGTACTTTCTGAACACACCCTGTATAATTCAAAATATTTTTAAAATGTACAGAATATCCAAAATTAACACAAAGGCTTATTATTGATAAATCTTATCTTCAAGGCATAAAATTACCCCTGGCAATCGTTGACTCACGCGATACAAGATAGTCTATTAAAGCAGCTGCTCATTATAAACTCTCTAAATCTTTTCTAACTGATCAATTAGATCGGTAATTTCAAGCAGTATCTTTTTAGTGAATCCCGGTGTAAATATTTAGTGTTCGCACTTAATTGGTAGTCGGATTTGTATTATAATACTGTAATCCAAAAACACTTACTGCTGGTTAAAGAAACTCCAATCCTGCTCAGTTTGGTCAGGTGAACCAATAACCACTCTTAAAGAATCATCTTCATAAACAAAAATACTTAGATTTCTAGAAAAGTAAAAAAATCTAAACACTTAATAGCAAATTATTCTTCTCAGGAGCTTGCGGTCCATGGAAGCGGAAGAGCCCCGCTTCCATAAACTTTGTGAATGATAAGCATCAAAATTAATTAAAAATAAACTGACTCAAATAGAATAATTAAGTAAAGAAAGCCCGATTCAAGCCCTTTCGTTGACATAGTGCCATCAATAAACTATTATCGACACCAGCTGTAGTAAAACCCCATAAATTTGCAAAAACTGTAAACAGGGTCGGCCATAATAAAATATCAGGTAAAGATAATTTTAATATAATCAGGAAAGGGTATGAATAAAGTATTTTTTATCTCGATTAATAATTTTGAAATATTTTAATTTAGTTCCTATCCGTTTGGTACACAGTGCAGTTGTATATGATTTCGATCGAATTTTTTGTTTTTCCAAACGTGCTAAAAATGTGATGTTTGATGATCATAGTGCCTCCGGTAGTGCTAATTCAAAAAGAAAATATTTATCGCCCGATGCCAAGCAAATTGTTAAAAATGTCTATATTTCTTTATTGTACAGGGGATTTAATGTAAATGCAGCTGCAGCAGAAACGTCTTCATTAACGAAACCTCCTTTGTCTACAGTTAAAGATATTCTGACAAAGCAAATCAAAGACAAAAAAGTACGTAGTGACGCTGGTAAAAACAAGTGTTTTGACGAAAGCGACGAAGACTTAATTCGTAGAAAAATGTATGCCATGTACGAAGAGAAACTTGTGCCTACGTAGGTTTTATTAAAGCAACTAAAGAAAGATGAAACCAACATTTCTTGCAACAGGACAAGCCTCTGGAGAGTATTATCTCAAATAATGGGTATTACATAACGGACCATTAATAAAATACGATTACCACAGTGGCTCTTTGATTATTTAAAATATGAAAAAAAGTACAGATTAGAAAATCGTTTCATTATCTAAACATGGTTTGATACACATGACACCCCAGCAAAAAGTTAGGTAGATCCATTAGAAAAATGCCAAACCAAACCCCCTTCGAACAAGGGAAAAAGAATTACCATTTTACGTGCTGGTTCCGAAGATGGTTGGGTTCCAAATTGTTTGTGGATGTCCTCTAAAAATGCGGATGAGATGCATTCCAAATTAGAGGTTCATTATCATAAATAATAATTAAAAATTCCATTGTCGTTTTATTTAACCACTCCATTGGTGTTCATTTACCGACTTCGAGCAGGAAATATTTATATTGCCGAATATACCCTTCTGCGCGAATATTTATCTGTAAACACCCCATCCACATATTCGTCTAGTTGCCAAATACGCAAATATTTGTCATAAATACCGGAATATGTGGAGCCGGCTTTATATAAATAATTTGGGACCTGGAGTTAACGAGTACTCGTCTAAACGTATTTCCGAAGTGAAGATCTGGTATATTCGGGACGTTTTTCTGGATGCGCTTTGCATCCCTCATGTGATTGGTTGAAGCAAGATGACGGTCTTTTTGCTTTTAAGTTTTACAGTCGGACGTTTTACCCGAGGACGGTGCGTTGTTTGAAAAATTTAGATATCTAGGGGCTTTCTGCATGGAAATAAGCTGACTCAAAAATTTGTCCGCAACATTTATAAATACTTTGCCCATGAACATCAGGGAAAATTAAATAAATGCTCCTGGCGAAAAGCTGCCGCGCATTCGGGTGGCTTTTGGGTAATTAAATTTATTAATTTATCCCCAGAACGCCATATCCATAGTTCCCGTACAACTGTTTTTCATATTTCTACACATACGTTGTCACTAAATTAATTTCAGCAAGATTCTGTTCCGCTATTTAAACATTCATAAATTGTGATAAAAAATGGGAAGTCCTGCCCTGACCAAAGTTTAAGTTGGTAAACAGAATGTTACTAGAAATGACATGTGGCACATGAGTAAACGGCCGCCATTAAACTCTAAGCCGATATTTACTAATTGATTATACAGCCTGTTCAAAATGGAGTCGGCACTATTGCTAACTTTCGTATTATAAGAGCTACGAATTCGACTAAATTAGCAAAGTAGCGTATTTTTTTACGCTGATTAGTATGCTGATGTCAAAAAAAAAACAATTTAACATCGGAATCTCGTGATATTACCAAAAATGTCATTTTTTAAATGGAATGCCCTATATCTGCTATAACTGTTTGGTAGAGAGTGAAATTCTAAACGAAAGTTTTCATATTACATATCGCTAAAATTAATAATAACGGAGATATTTACATTTAAATGTAATTTTCTATTTCAACGGTCTTCCTCGACAATTTACAACAGGCGGTCATCACAAAAACAAAATTAGTACCTGTAGTTGTGATTGATGATTTATAATTATGCTATTTATAATTACGAATTTTAAAAAATAATAATAATAATGACATCTATTTTCTGTTGTAATTTCCAAGACAACTAATTGGGATTTTAGGTGTCATTAATAAAAATAAAAATATTATAAACTCAAATCAAGTGTTCAAACACATTCCCTTCTACTCTACTTCTAAACACATTTCCGAGCACATTTCAAAACTTTCCTTGTACCCTTCAAATCGGCTCGCCCTTCGATGATATTGATAATATTAATATATTATATAGATTCTTGTAGTTCATCAATATTATTGTACTGTTTTTTTTTCTTTATAAATCTCGTTTTTTAAAAACCCCCAAAAATAAAAATCGAAAGGGGTAATGTCTGGTGAACGCTGATACGCCATAAAATTGGTCCGCGTGTAGCTAACCAACGCGCAACGGTGTCCAAAAAGTTCAGTAAGTAGAATGGCAGCAACGCAGGTATTCTGCAGCGCCGGCGGTGCCGCACCATCTTAAATCATTAATGACAACTACATGTATTCATTTTATTTTTGTGATGTGCGCTTGTGGACAAGTTGTCTAGAAAGGCCGTTAAATACGGTACACGGCCGCCTGCGATAATAAATGGAAAATTACATTTAAATGTAAATATCTCCGTTACTATTAATTTTAGCGATATGTAGTAAAAGGCATATTTTATTTAGAATTGCACTCTTTATCAAACGGTTATAGCAGATATTCCATTGGAAAAAATACATTTTTGTTAATATCACTTGATCCCGATGTTTAAGTGTATTCTTTTTTAACATCAGCATAATAATCAGCGTAAAAAAATACACTAATTTGCTAATTTAATCGAATTCCTAGCTCTCATAATAAGAAAGTTAGCAATTGTGCCGACTTCATTTTGAACAGGCATATATCCAGGCATATTTCAAAACCTTTTACATTGAAAATAAAACACAACACAGAAATTAAACGCAAAAACAATATAGCCAAGAGCACTACCTAAACACATGCACGTACTCATGACAATTAAGTTCCACCCCACATGTTTGACAGAAGTCCACATTATCGTCGCACATGAGCTATGAAAACTCGTCTCTAGGCCTTTGTCTCTTCTCTGTGATGGCTATTCTCGGATTTTGCGCACTTAGTCTTACAATGTTACAAATAATATCAGTTTTGTAAATCAATTGACGCATTGTACGAGAAAATGCTGTTCACTTACCGGACTGTAACACAATTTGTAGATGGATATACGTTTGTATGTAGCGGCATTTACACGTTAAGGGGCATTTACACATTACGTTAAGCTTCAAAAATAAACGTATACGTCTTGACGAGTAAACGTTAACTTTTGATTGCCCTCCAGATCGCTCTAAAATGTAAACAATGGAATTTTGTCCTTGTTTCTAAATCAACGACTTTTAGTATTATCTCGAAAAATACTTACGTATGATGACATCCATAGTCTGTTTCCGTTTGCCTTAATTTAATGTAATAATGGTCTATATCTGAATAAAGTTCTTTCATTGTTTCCCTTTCCGGCCAAAGGGACCCACCAGAACCATGTACTATAGTCATCGGTAACTTGCTGCAATTAATGAAAAAAGACATTGACACTATCAACTTAGATTGTAAATGCTCTTTACCTTGTCTTCAAAGCAAAAACAAATAAAATAATATGCTTTAGTGTTTGAACGATTAAATCTTTATAAACAAAGCTTAACCTTATAACGTACTCAGTATACAAAATTTGAATATAACTTATTACACTGTTATATCCTAGGGTGGAGTTAGTTTTTTTATGACTATGGTTTATATTAATACAGCAATTCATTCAATATCCCACTCAGGACACAACATTAGTTTTCTCACACTATATCATCGTAGTACTCCTCCAAGCTGTAATATACTTTCTGCAACAATATAGTTTTTACGATTCTTCTAAATTGCTCATAGTTTAAAATTGATTTTATTTCAGTTGTGAGGTGGTTAAAAATGTTCTTCTAAATCATTTAAATACAGCAGAAACAAAGTCGGTCCCAACACCGAGCCCTGAGACACACCCCTGGCAACAGAAGACGCGCCAGAGCGCCCTGTATCCACCCTCACTTCCTGTGTTTTACCGCTGAGGTATGAAGACAGCCATTTAATTGTCAATCCATTAAAGCCATAGAGACATAGCTTCTGCAGCAATATTCCATGATCACCACAGTCGAAAGCCTTCGAAAAACCACAGATCATTGCCGCAACCGCCTCGCCGTCATTTATATTCAGGTAAACGTCATGAAGTAAAGAGCAATGGGGTCGTCCACGCCTTTTCCCGAAAGGAAACCAAACTGGACAGAATTTAATAAATTATGATTTTATAAAAATTTCATTATTCTTTTGTTAATGATTTTCTCAGTTACTTTTGAAAATGTTGACAAAAGGGGTACGGGTGGATAATTTGGAGGTTCCTCAGAATCATCTCCTTTAAAAATTTGAATAACCACCGCCATTTTAAGTCAAGTCGGGAATTCCTCCGAAGATAATGACTCGTTAATTGCATGCTTAAGAGCTTGTAGGGCAGATTCTGGCAAGTTTTCTGAAATTTTTACCGAGATTTCATCGCAGCCAGCGGCATTTCCATTCTTTATTTCCATGAAAGTCTGTTTAATTTTCCTTACATCAGTATCGGCAAAATCAGAACCTTCCGCAACATGAACATTCGCAGGGTTATCAATAGGGCTCTTCTGAGAGTTCAAATTTGAAGTTAATTTTTGTCGAGTTGAACAGTAAAAATCACTAGGTACATTAGGATAAATTTCAATACTATTTCTTATTGTGTTAGTTTTACCCCTCAATTTATTTATTATTGCCCAATTTTTTTTAGTATTGTTGTTCGCCCTTTCAATTTCCTTTTATGGTAAAGGTCCTTGGCTATCCTATCCCTCTATCCCTTATCCCTGTATTTTTTAAAGTATGCAAAAGAAATATTTTAAGAGAAAAATGTCCTATTGTGTGTAAGGATCTCAAGTTCCTTGCGGAGACTTTGATACCACCTGTATGCCGTGGTGGTAGGTGAAATTTCAAAGTTGTATATCTCTGCTCCTACTTACGGGCCAGTACCAAATTTAGGGGTTTAATAGTGAGCCCACTGGGAATGTTTTGGTAAAGAAAAAAATTGTAATTTGCGAAAAAAAGTTGAATTTTTGTTGTTTTTTCCTAGGTTTTCGGTCACTTTTTGAAAGAAAAGATTTTTGTTTACTTGTTATAACCTGAGCAAAAATTCAACTTTTTTCGTAAATTACAAAATGTTTTTCCTTACTAAAACATTCCCAGTGGGCTCGCTATTAAAACCCCTAAATTTGGTACGGGTCCCGTAAGTAGGAACAGAGATATATGAAATATATATGAAATTTTACCTATCTACCGCCACCGCCTGTTTCTAACCCAGGGCTTTTTTACTTTACACTTAATACTTTGTACGGGAAAGAATCATTAAAAACACGCAACAAAACCCCATGAAAATACTCAAGTGAAGCCCCAGATCTTAAGACATTGTCCCAAACAGCGTCAGCATCACAGTGTAAAATAAATTTGTTATAATTATTCCCACTGAAAATCCTACCTCGTCGACTCTTTCTACTCCCCATACCTGCGCCAACAGAGCAAGTAAGTAACACAGCCTCGTGATCAGATAACGCTGCAGCAACATTGTAGTAGTTTAATATATTTTCACTCTCAAAATTGGAGCATAGGTAATCTATTGTTGAGGCCGAGAACCCAATAATCTGCGTCGGCACAAAAACATGCATTGTAAGGCTAAATGAGGTTAGCAGATGTCTAAGAGATAGCCTTGCCATCGATTGTAGGTCCACAAAATGTATATTAAAATCGCCCGCCAGGATAACTCTTGCACGTACCGGTAGCTTAGATAAAAGCGTCCCGAGGCGCTCTATAAAAACGTTCACATCACCACTTGGAGGTCTATAGATATAAACTAAATATAAATTGAAAGACTTTACATATACCCTCTAGAACTCGACGTCTCTTTCCACCGTCAGATTATTATACTTATTTACATCAGTAAGTACAAAGTTGACACAGATTTTTTATGAGCAAAAATCATAGTTCCTCCATGTATAGCTTGTGTTCTACAATAAGTCGATGCTACATTATAATCTGAAATATAACATGGTTCGTTTTTTCTTAACCGGTGTTCTGCCAGCAGTATAAAACCAGGACTATTCTGCAGCTCCAACACACCTAATAGACTGGATACTTACCAGGAATAAAGTTATTACGTGTTTTGTAATGTCTTTTTTTGCACCATTTCTGGAGGTTTGTCCATCGGCTCTCCGCTGTCTAAAAAAGAAAAAGCGTCCTGGCTCGTAGCCTCGTCAAGAACAGGACACATGATTCCATTTGACAACTCTCTGTTTCAAATTTCACTGGTTTAATTAAATTAAGTTAGATTTGCTACTCTTCTTATAAAATAGGTAAGTCAACTCTTTGTGAAACGACAATTGCCAATCTATGTAAGCCGATACCACCCAAAAATGATCCATTTCGAATATAACAGTTAAAATCAAATATAGGTACCACATAAATTAATGGCATCCATATGATTTGAAAATCTCTGTAGGTTCCCAATATTACGAAATATTAATTTATTAGTATTTTAAACATTTTTAAACAACCTCTCATCCTCAAACCGAGCTGGTCAAGTACCTATCAGAAGGTTTGTATAAAAACATTTGTTAGTTAAATGAGTCAAGTCCCTTAACGTTACATTGTCAGGAAATCCCATCAACACCACAACATAATCCTTATTATTTGTTAAACCTTGTAGGCTGCAGGCAGTGGCGTAACCAAGAGGGCTAAGGGGGCTAGAACTCCCCTCAATTTCCACACACACAAAAAGCTATATCTTGTTTTTAATAAATGCTATATGTATAGGTAAGATTTATTTTCTCAGAAATTTCTTATAGCCATCCGTTAGAATTAACACTTTGTTACAAGGAGTGAATTTTATTAAACCCGAATTTCATAATTTTAATATTAACAACTTAAATCATTTATTTTTAGCCAAAACCTGTAATGTGTTACAACAGCCTGTATCGATAAACTGAATCGAGAAATAGAAATCTATTAAAAATCAATTGAATTTAAAAATATAGAAAATCGTATCGGATTAAGAAACGGTTAGAGTCTGCTCTCTCGCTAGTCTCGCTGAAGGGCAGCCGACTGACTAGGGCAGTCGTGTGCGACCTTCATCATCATAAGTTGTTGACGGTCTTGTTCAGACTCATCAGAAATGGTATTTTCAAGTACTTTTTAGTAGGGAGGAACCTTGCTTCTAGTGTAAAAAAAAAATTACTGCAAAAATCGAAAGAATCATCAAATGTTGAATGTCGAGTAATTTTCAGTACCTGTTTGTAACTACAGTATTTTTCGTTACGGTACTGGCCCCATCCCATAAGATACTTTTGAAGAAAGAAATGAAAAGTAACTAAAGTATTGATTTTTTTATTTTCTCAATGTCACCAAAATTATGATTTATATAAAGAATAAAATTTATTATACAGAGTGTCCTAAAAGTCTTAGTATGGGCAAATATCTTTGCCATAAGTAAAGATACAGACACCAAATTTTAGGTGTGTCTTATTGATTAATAAATCTACTCTTTTATATGGTACCTCATTTTAAAGGTTTTCAAAAACGAAACATTTTACCGCAAACCGGAGTTCCGTATCTTCATTCGTTCTTAAATGGCTAGTCTTGAAAAATTAAAAGTCGTGAAAAAATTTAAGTTGGTACCTTTATTTCTCGAATTACTTTAAAAGTTCCAAAATCGACTTTATTACTGCCAAGAAGTTCATGGTGGTCATTGTGAATAACTTTTAAAGTAATAAGAGAAGTAAAGGTACTTAAATTTTTAATATTTTTTTTCACGATTTTTAATGATTAAAGGCTTGCCATAAAAACGAATTAAGATACGGGCCTTGTGTTTGCGGCAAAATGTTCCTTTTTTGAAGACCTCTAAAATGAGGTACACACGGCATAGAGTTGCATTTAAAAATTTTTACCTCAACTCCCTAGAGTCACCCCTCAAGGGGGTTGAAAAAGTTCAATTACAAAAGAAGTAGATTTATTAACCAGTAAGATACACCTAAAATTTAGTGTCTCTATCTTTACTAATAGCAAAGATATTTGCCCATACTAAGACTTTTCGGACACCCTGTATACGAGTACTTACTGTAAGTTTCTTCTGGCGAACTGTGACAACATCCATTCTATATCGACAATGAAATTTATATGAAGGGAACATTTTAATTTCCCTAAACTTGGACATAAGAGATCTAAAATATTAAAATGCAATTAATAGCTCGAACACGAAGTCCATGGCGAAAATTTTCAAAGAAACGTCACAACCAAATTAGGCAAAGAAAAAAGAGATGTTTTAAAAAGTCTCAGGGCCCTTGACCCTTTGGCAGAATAACACACGAGGTGTTATGAAATTCACTGCATATATTGAAATCGGTGATTCCAGGGTTGGTCTAGAGACACACACACTTAATACTTTTTTTTTGGTTTAACCGAGCAACTGTAACATTTTTTCTAACACACGAAAACCAGACCATATGCGCGCCCGCTGCTGAAACATTGCCAAAATTTTATTTTCGAGGGGAATATCATGTTTTAAGTTTGTTGTACTAAAAAATAAATACATCAATTGTCCAAAAATAACCTATTAATAAAAGGGTCTCGCCGGTTAACTATATGAAAAGTGCCCCAACGTCGGTTTCGATGTTCTTACCTCGTAAATTATTGTTCTTCAACAGAAACATTTTTACACCAAATTTCAAACCCCTCCTCTCAGTAATAAGGGAGATATGGGGGTGGCAACCCTTAATTTAAAAATTCATTATCTTTAAAACTATTTGAGATATCTCAATGAAATTTTAACGGTGCATAGTTATTTATAAGGGTTATATAACATAATTTTTTCAGATTTTTATCTCATTAATAAATGGTAAAAAACAAGATGTATAATTTTTAGGGGTGGTTTATCATACTTACCCCCGGAGTGACACCAACTAAAAAAATTTAGTATAAACCTCTATTCTCTAGTAATAACATAAAAAAAATACACAAAGCTCGAATAGGTGGAACATTGTTTAAAAAAATAAAAATCAATGTGAGATATAAGAGGAAGCATATATTTTGACGAATTAATGTAAGTATAAGTCGTACAAATGAAGGAATCGGGAATAACTTATAATCAAAGCTTAAAACAGCGTATAGACAAATCTGAAACAAAGACACATTGAGAAAAAAACCTTTTGTATACGTAACGAGAATCATATCATAACAGTAACCTAGATTTTTATTTTTTTAACAATGTTCCACCTATTCGAGCTTTGTGTAATTTTTTTATGTTATTACTAGAGAATAGACGATTATACTAAATTTTTTTAGTTGGTGTCACTCCGGGTGGAAGTATGGTAAACCACCCCTAAATATTAAACATCTTGTTTTTTACCATTTATTAATGAGATAAAAATCTGAAAAAATTATATTATATCCACCTTATAAATAACTATGCACCATTACAATTTCATAGAGATATCTCAAATAGCTTTAAAGATAATGAATTTTTACTTTAAGGGTTGCTACCCTCATATCTCCCTCAGTACTGAGAGGAGGGGTTTGAAATTTTGTGTAAAAATGTTTCTGTCAAACAACAATAATTTACGAGGTAAGAACATGGAAACGAAGTTGGGGCACTTTTCATATAGTTTTTGTTAATAAATAAAAAAAAATAAATGGATAAATAAAGCTACAGCTTCCAACATGTTTTTGTTGAAATCCACGTCCTTCGTAGACCCATTAATATACAGATTTGCTTCGTTCTTATCCGTGGATGGAATATGTATGTAAAAGCTCGTTTACACGCGCTATGTCTTAACAACCTCTTTGCTCACGCAAGCCAGTTCGCAGGAGCAAAACTCGCTATATGCGATTTATTTCAGTTTTCACAAACGGAACAACGTGCGATATTTTAGGTTGACGCAACATATAGTGCTCGCACAGGTGTTTACTTAGGTTTTCTGAATTCGTCTAGGACAGTGCACACGTGTCGTGTTGTGATATGGCTGATTTACGAAAATCTTAAAAATAATCATCCGAGATCATATATAAAAAAATAAGTCATCCTTTACCGAAGAAAGTTTAAGATTCAAGTTTAAGTTCAGATTCTCAGTGTCTAGCCGGTTAACTATATGAAAAGTGCCCCAACTTCGTTTCCATGTTCTTACCCGTAAATTATTGTTGTTTGACAGAAACATTTTTACACACAATTTCAAACCCCTCCTCTCAGTACTGAGGGAGATATGCGGGTAGCAAGCCTTAAATTAAAAATGCATTATCTTTAAAACTATTTCAGATATCTCAATGAAATTTTAAGGGTGCATAGTTATTTATAAGGTGGTTATAATATAATTTTTTCAGATTTTTATCTCATTAATAAATGGTAAAAAGCAAGATGTTTAATATTTAGGGGTGGTTTATCATACTTACCCCCGGAGTGACACCAACTAAAAAAATTTAGTATAATCGTATATTCTCTAGTAATATCATAAAACAAATACACAAAGCTCGAATAGGTGGAACATTGTTAAAAAAATAAAAATCTAGGTTACTGTACGACTTATACTTACATTAATTCTTCAAAATATATGCTTCCTTTTATATCTCACATTGATTTTTATTTTTTTAAACAATGTTCCACCTATTCGAGCTTTGTGTAATTTTTTTATGTTATTACTAGATAATAGACGATTATCCTAAATTTTTTTAGTTGGTGTCACTCCGGGGGTAAGTATGATAAACCACCCCTAAAAATTAAACATCTTGTTTTTTACCATTTATTAATGAGATAAAAATCTGAAAAAATTATATTATATAACCCTTATAAGTAACTATGCACAGTTAAAATTTCATTGAGATATCTCAAATAGTTTTAAAGATAATGAATTTTTAAGTTAAGGGTTGCCACCCCCATATCTCCCTCACTACTGAGAGGAGGGGTTTGAAATTTGGTGTAAAAATGTTTCTGTCGAAGAACAATAATTTACGAGGTAAGAACATCGAAACCGACGTTGGGGCACTTTTCATATAGTTAACCGGCTAGACCCTTTATAATTGCAAAAAACAGATTACCCTTTAAAAAATTACTTACATGAAATACGATATTACTTTCCTACGTATTTAAAAATGTATTAGGTACAGGATGTATTTTTTCACAAAACATAATTTCTGTATGGGTTCCTTTTTAATCTCCTGCACACCTCTTAACATTTTTGAGTTAAAAACATCGCATGATTCGCATAAAAACAATTTTCGTCACTATTTTTATTACTGTGGAAAATGCCTGACGTTTACCAAATGTCTTTGAGCACAAGGACGAAAGCTATTAGAGAGATTTTGCAAAAAGAAATTGCAGACACTCTAACCCATAACCGATAAAGCTTAGAGTGGAATTTTAATCACAGTTTTCACCAAGAAGCCTTCTAAAGGTGAAGAAAGAAGACATTGAATTTTTTTTAATTTTTAGGTTTTATAAATCATGTCATTGGCGGCTTAAATAAGGAAGCCAGCTAAAATCAGCTGATTTTTAACGAGGAAGAAGGACTCACTCGACGACAAAATTTACAAAGATGCCAAATAACACGATCATGAAGACAAAGATGAAACGAAAACATTCCCCGTTCTAGTAGATAGCAAATCGGTTGAAGAAAACTCCGCGTACTTAATTTGGGTCGCTAATAGAAATTAAACATTACTTTAAATTTTATCGTTTATGAGTTAGTGTGTCTGCAATTTCTAGTTGCAAAATTTCACTATAATCTCGACACAATAAACCCCTTTAGTTATGCAACAAACATTCAAACTGTTATTATGGGTTGCCTATACATTGTCACGAATGTCAAATAACCTGTTTAACAAAGAAAATGGAATAGATATATTTAATCTGGGCGTATCCTAAAATAGCTTTTTAATAAATAAATTCATTTTTAGTTTTCAGTTTTTCAGTAGTGCTGATAGTAAAAAATACCGTAGATTATTTTAATCATAGTATTTAATTAGTTAGTAGGATGTTGCTTTATTAATTGCTATACCTTCTGTTTTGTTGGTGTTGCATAAGTGTGTTCCTTTCTAGAGAAAGTGAATTTTACAGAGATCTTACTTTAACAGTAACAAAAGCATTAGTTTTCAGTTTTTAATGGGTTAGAATTATTTGCACTTTAAAATAGATCAAAATCACTAAAAAAGGAAATAAACATTAGAAAAATATTTCCAACTTTACACGAAAAGTAATATAAGTACATCACGTGCTAAACAACTAGTGAAACGTTATAAAAAAAACATTTCACACTTTACAAAAAAATAATGAGGGAAAAATAATTTATGTCTCTTTTGAAAGAAAAAATGCACGGTGAAAAATTGACATCAACTTGATCCGGGAGTACATCCATTCGTTTGTTAAATTCCTATTGGAATCTGGCATTCAACTGGCATCAACTCGCAATCACATCACAACAAACAGTCAACGAAGCAACGACTGAGGGGGCGGAGCCAACGCCAGTCAACCAGAACCGCTACAACCCCTGGCGCAGGCTATAAATACCGAGAGTCACGACAAAGATTCATCAGTGTACGACTTGACACCAACGAGTAAGCATTGATAATGCCAAGTGAGACCTTGGCGAAACGTCTGCCAGATTCCAATAGGAATTTAACAAACGAACGGATGTACTACCGGATCAACATTTCTTCACATCTCTCCATCCGTCAAAGTCTTAAGGGCAGATTCTACATCTAAAAACATGAAAATAAGTTTATATAAACATTAGATCCTTTTCAAGATGTAGAGTGTTTAATATTTTCTTTTTTAAATGTTTGTTTTTAATTTCTTGAAAATGCTAGCTATTGACAAGGATTTTAATACACGCCAGTATGTAATCAAAGGGTACCTTTACGTGCAGAAATGTATTTTCTAAAGTACTCGCATCAGTGACGTGCGTGCTGGTAAGTCTTTATTTCTAGCGAAAAAATGGCACGCCACTGATTTTTTGCATAACTCATATCGTTTTCTGTATGCCCAATTAATTTTGCGTGAAAAGTGTTTCTTCAACTCTTTTGTTTTGACGCACCGTTTTCGGGATAAAAATTAATTTATTTCTTACAATAAAAACAAATAATGAAAATGATTTTTTTTAAAATATATTTTGTTCAGGACACAGTGCTTTTTGATTTAAGTTTATAGTAGGTGCTAGAAATTAGTATAAATGACTTCTCCGTGCTTCAACATGCTCTAAATCGTCTTGGCATAGTTCTCCTAACTCTTCGGAATACTTCACGTGTGAAAATATTAAACATCCTGTATCTCGAAAAAGAAGCGTTTTAGGAGCCATGTTTATATAAACTTATTTTTAGATGTAAAATCTGCCCTTAAAATTTCTTTAAATCTTTTGGTAACACCCTGTATATAGTGTTTTTTTCACAGAATTTTTAATTTATAAGTTATTATATTTAGTACAGAAACGTATATATTCAAACAAATTACTGCGATATTTTAGCAGCCACATCCTTTTATAATTTTTTTTTCTAAATTCTATTAAAAATCTATCAAAATTGTTTAAAAGTGTTTCATTGTACAGGGTGTTGCACTATAAATGGACCCCCCCTTTAACTTTTTTATCCAATGATATTTAAAAAAATGGTAAATACAAAAGTTGTAGGGTACAACGTAAAGTTGTTTATGAAATAGTTTATATATATATATATATATATATATATATATATATATATATATAAGTTTATAGTAGGTGCTAGGAATTAGTATAAATGACTTCTCCGTGCTTCAACATGCTCTAAATCGTCTTGGCATAGTTCTCCTAACTCTTCGGAATACTTCACGTGTGAAAATATTAAACATCCTGTATCTCGAAAAAGAAGCGTTTTAGGAGCCATGTTTATATAAACTTATTTTTAGATGTAAAATCTGCCCTTAAAATTTCTTTAAATCTTTTGGTAACACCCTGTATATAGTGTTTTTTTCACAGAATTTTTAATTTATAAGTTATTATATTTAGTACAGAAACGTATATATTCAAACAAATTACTGCGATATTTTAGCAGCCACATCCTTTTATAATTTTTTTTTCTAAATTCTATTAAAAATCTATCAAAATTGTTTAAAAGTGTTTCATTGTACAGGGTGTTGCACTATAAATGGACCCCCCCTTTAACTTTTTTATCCAATGATATTTAAAAAAATGGTAAATACAAAAGTTGTAGGGTACAACGTAAAGTTGTTTATGAAATAGTTTATATATATATATATATATATATATATATATATATATATATATATATATATATATATATATATATATATATATAGGGTGTTGCAGAAATGCGTAGCAAACAAAAATATAGTTTTTTCTTATGGAACACCCTGTATACAATACTCTTAAATGATAGGGCTGGTCTTCCTGATAAAAGTGATATATAATTTGTTGTAATTATTATTATGTTAAAGTCAAAAAACGCATATTTAAATTGTAATTGTAGCAGGCCATGGATTAAATTGTACTTTAAGCAGGCCATGGATTAAGCATGGCGCTTTAAAGTATTATTTGGATATTATGTTTGACAACTTGTCAGAATTATCTGATTATAATAGTAAACGTTTTAAAATGATTTATACAGTGCAAGAAAAATTTGAAATATCGTCGTTATACATTAAAAATAATAAGAATAGACATGCTGCCAGACGAGAATATAATATGATTCTACATGACAACGGACCCGCGCCAGCTTTAAATACATTTAAGCGTGTATATGAACTACTAAGGAATACTAACGCTTTAAATAGCAGAAACAGGACTGTTACTATAAATGAAGATGAAGAATTAGAAATCCCTTTATATTTTCAAGGTATGTTTATTTATCGGTTTATTATATAAAAAAAATCTTAAATGCACAACTATTAATAATAATGCTGCATTATTAATTCTAGAGTATCCTGCTACTTCGATAAGAGATGGTGCCAAAGATCTTGAGAAAAGTGTATGGAAAATTTATAGAACTTTAAAAAAACACAAGTTCCACCCGTTTAAGCCGACAAAAGTCCAACATTTAACTGAAACGAATAAACAGAAACGTTTGGAATTCTGCAGAATTATGCTAGAAACTCTTGAAAGGTATCCAACTTTCTTTTACAAAATAATGTGGAGTGATGAATCATGCTTCAGCACGGCAGGAATTCCAAATAGAAAGAACATACATTATTGGTCTACCGAAAATCCCGAAAAGTTTTTTGAAGTAAAACATTCTGGTCGCCTATCTGTAAATGTTTGGTGTGGGATAAAATACTTTAGGATTTTGGGTCCGATCTTTTTTAACCATTCTCTGACTGGTATACGTTACCTTGACATGCTTCAAAACGACATTGAAGATTTGTTTGATGATTTACCTCTAAATGAATTACAAGGTATTGTTTTTCAACAAGATGGGGCACCAGCCCATAATGTAGGCGGGGTAACAACTTTACTAAATGGAAAATATGAAACCTGGATTGGGAAACATGGAACAATTACGTGGCCGCCGAACAGTCCAGACCTAACTCCGCTTGATACCTTTTTATGGGGGTATTTAAAAAATAACATCTACCTTAAAGAACATGACAATGTTGACTTATTAAAAGCACAAATTCGAAATCAAATCGATACTATAAATAGAAATCCACACTGGGTGGTCAAAGCTATCCGTAAATTAAAAAAAAGCATATCGTCTTTGTATAGAGATGAACGGCGGTCATTTCCAGCACCTTAAGGAATTTCAATGGAAATATGTGTTCTTAGTTCTGCTATTCTTCAGTTTTTTTGAATGTTCCTAATAAAAAAATAATTACAATTTAAATATGCGTTTTTTGACTTTAACATAATAATAATTACAACAAATTATATATCACTTTTATCAGGAAGACCAGCCCTATCATCTAAGAGTATTATATACAGGGTGTTCCATAAGAAAAAACTATATTTTTGTTTGCTACGCATTTCTGCAACACCCTATATATATATATATATATATATATATATATATATATATATATATATATATATATATATATATATATATATATATATATATATATATATATATATATATATATATATATATATATATATATATATATATATATATATATATATATATATATATATATATATATATATATATATATATATATATATATATATATATATATATATATGTATATATATATATATATACTATTTCATAAACAACTTTACGTTGTACCCTACAACTTTTGTATTTACCATTTTTTTAAATAACATTGCATAAAAAAGTTAAAGGGGGGGTCCATTTATAGTGCAACACCCTGTACTGCTTTTGTTAATGCAGAAAACTATATGTGAAAAGCACGTAACTCCATTTTCAAAATCGAAACATCTAAGAATAACTTTTTTTTTAAATCATGTTATTTAAAGATTGTATTATTTAATTACGTTTCCCATATTTTAAACATTTTATAAAAAAAACTTTCAATCTCATATAAAAATTCTTCCAATAAAACAGTTTTTCATGCCTCCTGTAAAATTTTTAATTTTGGGTTAAGGGGTTTTTGCATAACGGTCGAAATGTTCCATTTTCCCACAATTGGGAACATTTTTCCAAAGTGCTAGTATATATTCCCCGTTTTTAATAGTGCGGATAGTTGCACAATACCGTGGAATCCTTTAAGTATTGTGTTTAATTCGTTATTGGAACTTTTGTTGGTGTTAATTATTATTAGTCAAGCGTCGGTTTCTTCTGTTAAATTATTGTACTGTGTTGTCAGTGTTTTTTGGTATATTGGTAAACTTAAACATTTTCAAAAGGCTGGTATTTTAAAGGGACTTTACTACAAAGGTCACAATAACATTATATCTTGTGCTGACGTTACATAAAAAAATTATTGGTTAGATAAAATTTAAGGGGCGATTACTAGCTTATTATCGCGAAGCGCCATTTATGATTTTTTTTTCAATCTGATTTCATACTAGAATTTACCGGTTTCAACATATGCAGTGAATTTGATAACACCCGTATGTCTGGTTAGATAAGACGAAGTCCTTCATTAGAGGATTTGCTAACTGAACAAACCTAAATGGACTTTAATTATTATGATTTTTAAAAAGATGCAGTTGAATCATCTCCTTTTTTGATTTCTACTAGTCAGTCCATGAAAATATTGTACATACCTTGAAACCGAATTGAACATAACTGATCTTTCGTTTCTGGACTATAGTCCAAAGAAGAAAAGAACACGTTATAAGGAGCAGCATCTTTCATTTTTTTCTCCATAGTGATAACATCGGCATCTTTAGCAAAATCTGGACCATTCCAAACAAAGCGATTTACCAATTTAAAATATTCGTCAAATTTAAACATTTTCAATTCTTTGTGCTCATTAGAGTAAGATATAACTAAAGGAAATAAGTCAGTTTCTGTTGTGTCGTCTTCAGGTATAGTTACTCCTATTATCTCAGTTGTTGGCGTTTCACTATTATTTAATTGGTCAGGTTCAGTTTCCGGTTTCTCTGACATGTTTAGTTCATGCAGGTCTAAAGTATTTTGCATTAAAAAAAATGTATTTAGCTTACCGCAGTGCTTCTAAAAAAGTTTAATCTGTTTAACAGACAAAAACGAAAAAAAACTGAAATAATTATCACTTTATTTATTAAGATGTTCATAGCAAGGAAATTGGAGGAGGTAAGTTCATACTGCGTAAGCCTCAACCTCGCAAAGTTGCTGGGCGAGGCTGTTTAATTCGATTTACCATAATCCACAATACTGAGATAAGTACTTAAAACATGCTTTTACTTGCAGTCGTTGGTACACCACGTACAGCTGCTCTAGACACATACTACTGGCGACTCAAATTAAGAAGGTGGCGTCCTCTTCAGCAGATTTACTGACTAACTATAAAGGGGAATGTTTTCGTTCCCCCTTGTCTTCATTATCGTGTTATTTAGCATCTTTGTCAGTTTTGTCGTCTAGTGAGCCCTTTTTCCCCGTTAAAATTCTGTCGATTGCAGCTAGCTTCCTTAATTTGAGTCGTCAATAATCAGTTATGTATATCTTTACTCCAGTGCCGTAGCTTGGGAAAATTTGACTGAAGGCAAGCTAGAATTTTTGCGCCCCTATAACAATACCTAATTAGATTATAATAGACCCTATCGTTCAGATTCACTAAGAAGGTTTAAGATTTAGTACTGGTTTAAATTAAGATCTTACAGTTGATCAGTTATGTTTTGACAGGTTTTTGTCCTATCATTGTTAATAAATATTCATTAAACATGTATGAATTATTCAGATATTTTAGCGATTTGATTTGTTTCCAAATGATTTTCATTTTGGAACGAGTTGCTGTAATAAATTTAGTTCTATTATTGTCGAAAGTACGTACCAGGCGCGGCCTACGAGTTTTTTTACAGGTGGGCAAATTTTGTGGGTAACTAGTGATATCAACGTAACCAGCAAAATACACCTTTTTAACTAAGGAAGGATTTTAATAATGTGCCTAGTTCTGTCCAACATAAAATACTAAAATTGCATTTTTCCTGTTACTTTCTTTTAACTTACATGCAAACAGTTTCTTGCACCGTTAATGCTGTTGTTAACACAAGGGGTCTTGTGCACTTAAAGTATGACGGAATCAACAAGTCTTTGAATAGGCAAAAGAAAAAATACCTTCTTTGGAGCACTTAAAAAAATCGATTGATGATCCAGTTTTTCCAAGAAAATAGCCGAAAAAATAAAAATTTGGAACGTAGCACAGCATTGATTTTTACATGTAGACAGACGACACAACACCAAAAATTTGATATAATCATCGCTTAGGATATGTACCACATATACAAAGATTGAGAATTCACCGAAACTTAAAATTTCTTTTTAATTTTTACTATTCTATGTATATTCTGTGGATATGTATGACCGAATTTTGACACATCGACTATTAGAAAGCAAAATATACCTAGAGCGCATGCCCGCGGCTTTAAATCGATAGACGGGTCGGATGCTGCGTTGCCAAGTTATTGTCGAAGTCGTAATTACTGTAGGTATTAATGTTTTATAGGCACAGTTACAATTATTATTATTATTATTATTATTATTAGTAAATACCTAAATGTCTTAAAATAAAATTATGTAAGCTTATATTAAATGTATAAATGTATCGCGAATATTGTTCTAATAATAAATTAGTCAGATTTAAATTAGTGAGCTAGAATTTGCGACAACCGTCGTGGCGGCGTCGACGGCCACGCGCGCCCCGAACGCGATATTATTGGTGGTCGTCTACAAATTTTGTCTCTTTTTAACTTCTTGAAGCGCGAATGTTTTTTTCTCTCTTAGCTTTAATGCATTTTATATAGTCCATATACACCTATGGGGTCAATTTAAAATACGGATAGTCTGAAGCAAGCTTGGCTTGATCCTTTCTTGGGAAGTTTTCGCATGGAACTTTTTTGAAAGAAAAGATAAGATTATTTTTTGGCTTTAAAAACTAAATTATTAGCTGGATCACTGGAAATGAATTTAGGTGTGTCATTTTCTTTATAAATTTGCGAAAAAGCTCAGAAATAAATTCATAGTATAAAACTCAGTTGTCTTGTTCTAACACTTGTCAGTTTAAAACTTTTGGTTGTGAAATTAGACCGGACTAGCGTTGTAGAATCTGGCTGTAAAGTTTTACTATTTTGGGGCCTCTTACCACCGGCTCTCCTAGGCCTACTCTGCCGACACCTAGCTACGGCACTGCTTTACTCGTCACTGTATGTCTCCCTGATATGTTATACACAATATGTCAGGGAATGTATGACAGGGGAGGAGATATTTTCAAAGAATATTGTTAATAGAAAAAAGATTATGTCTTCATTTCACCATGGGCTCAGCCCTCCCTGCCTCTCCCTCTGGCTACGGCCCTGATACCAGTTGGTACAATAACGGTGGATTTTGATTAAATTATTCGTCAGTTTTTCAATCCAGCCCTGTTAATATTAAAAATAGGAATTTTAAAAGCTGAATATTAGTTTCGATTAAAAAAACAGCCCATAAGTGATGACTGCACTCGCTCAAGATAACCATATGGCCTATAAAACTCGAACTTTAGATCAATTTTTAGGGCATTTTTGGCGCCAAAAAAATTTGGAAAACATTTTTGTGCGTAATTTTGATTCCAGTCTAGCTAAGCAAATAAAAAAAATGTGAAACCGACTCACTTTCTAAAATTACATCTCAAGGATATTTGGGATATGGTATGATTTCTACTGGGTACTTTGGGGTTCTAGCTTTTTTTATCTGAGAAACCCCATGTAGACTTCAAGCGTAAGGACTAACGTACCGTGTGCGTTACGAATGGATGACGACGCATTTTTCATACTTCTGAATCTTGTGACACCCAATATTGAAAAATAAAATTCTAAAATGGGAGAATCAGTCAGCGCAGAAGAACGGTTAGTTGCAACTTTAAGGTTTCTGGCAATGGGAAGGTATTATGAAGATTTCAAATTTAGCACCGCCATTTCTCCACAGATACTGGGGCAAATGATTCCAGAGATTTGCCGTAAAATTTTTAACGTTTTAAGAAAATAATATTTAAGGGTAACAAAAGACATTTTGACCTCTAAAATAGTCTAAAACATAAAACAATAAAGTCAAAGCATGCAATAAATTCTCCAGTCAACTGTCGGCAACATGGAACAGCACCACACACATAGCAACAACCTGACGCTCCCGTCAATTTACAAGCATGTTGACGAGCTTAGACACACACAAGCGAACTTATTGCCAGCAACCAGGTTGCTCAACATGTTGCGCAACATATTCGCTAGTGAGTAGCTTTACAGGGAGCAAGACGAGGTTTTGGAGGCGTTGAACTAAACATGGTTTTTGGCACCCCAGCTTACAATTAATGGGGGGATTGGGAAAGGCATATGTGCACGGATCTGCGTCTATTATCTAGTGACATGCATCTGACAGGATAAATCATGAAATGGCAATTTATAAATTAAAACTGTTGTGATGGGTAAAGACTATCGGTTGAGATAAATAATTATTATTAAATTAACTTACCCAACCAGTTTTATGTGGTAAAATACAAGCAGCTACGAGAAAACAGATAACTCGACCATTTATTAATTTCCGTTTTTATATAGGCGAAATTGGTATAATCACTGATTAATTTTTATCAAGTACCTAGATAAATTTTATCTTAAATAATTGGTTTCAAATCGCTGGCAAAACGGGAAAACAGGTAAATCACACAGGTGAAAAGTTGTTAATCTCAGGTTTGATCTCATATATGGATATTTTTTCCAAAAATGACATATTTTCTCTAAAGTTTTTCTTCAAACTTTACTTCAGGATCCAATAAAAAGTTTTTCTTTCACTAAGTACTAATAATTACTAATTTTAACTAAAAAGGTTTAGGATTTAGTAGTGGCTTAAATTTAGATCCTCTAGTAGTTGATCAGTTAGATTGGGACAAGTATTGTAAATGCGAATATCTGTTTGTTTGTTACTCGATCGAAATAGGGGCGGATTTAGAATTTCGTCTGGGGGCGGGGGGTGATGGGGGGTGGCAACCTCACCTCGAGCTACACCAAAGTACAGACCAAAAAAAAACGGGCATGCTCGAGTGCGACATTACCTTTTTATTGTTTAGTGTTCTAAGAAATGTAGGTAGATCTAAACCTATTCTTGCGAAAACAGAACGGTTTGTCATCCTAACTTACTAATATTCTAACATTTTTTAAATTCACTTATACCTTCTGTCCATTTGGACTAATATCCCTGATATGAAATTTTTTAGAAAACTTATTTTTTCGAAAACATGTTTTCTCGGAAACAGAACTTTTTCAATAATAGATACAGAATACAGATATTCGAAAACTAAGGATGTTTTCAATTTTTTTTTTCGAAAAATGTACCTCTTCTAAAAATTATTTGTTTGGAGACATTTTTAAAAAATGTTCTATCGAAATAGAGATTTTAAAAATATTTCATAAATTCGTTTACTAAAAAGCATCTTTGAAAAAGCGTTCAGGACATTATTGAAAAAATGTAGGTTTGAAATATGTTTTCGAGAAAATATTTTTGAACAATTTCGTTAACCCATTTTCGAAAAAGCTGTTTTTCGAAAAAAAAAATACTTTTGCAAAGAAATTTTTCGGAAAATTATTGGGTTATTTGTTTCGTTTGGAAGCCAACATTATCCGGCGCAAATTTTGATAAGATCGCAGTGAGATGTGTAAGGAATGTTTTCAGAAACAATCTGAGAGCATATAAACCAAAAATGCCAAAAAGGCTTTCGTTTTTTATGTTACGTATTAGTAGATATTGAGCCATTATTCATATTTTTTGGTATAATTCATTTCAAAGACCTTACATAGACGGCAAAATGATTGTTTTTATTTATAATATTTTGTACAATATGTAGAAATGGTTAATGTTTGTTACAATATTAATTTTTATAAAATTCGCTATTGAAATCCTTTTTGTACAAGGCTCTAGGGGGCGCCCCTGCCCGCCCTTAATCCGCCACTGGCTCAAGCAATCCTATAGGTTTGCTTAAGTTTGGTTTTATTTTTTAAAATTATAAAAACAAAAATGAAAATAAAAAAGTTATCTATTGGTCCAAATATAATCAATAACAGTGTCTGGTTAAAATTAAAATGTGTTCTGTTTTTACCCGAATATTTCAAAACGTGAGGACATTTGTTTCAAATATATGGAGTTTTTTAATATTGATTTCTTTCCTGAATGCAATTAAAAAACAATTTAATATTTCCCATAAGCAAAACAAGGATTTTCACAAAAAAAATTATTTTTAAACATCGATGTTTTGATTTCGATATTTTTGTGACATCGGTAATATCTGGCGATGTCCAACCATAGAAATAGGAGGGGATATAGAAATCGCTTCCCCTCTGCGCGGATGGGGAGATTTGTTGGGCGGCCTTTTGTACACCCGAATGTCAATTGCAAAGCGGCAAATTTAAAACGGTATTCCTACCGTGCAAATCTACAGCATTTGTAATAATTTTGTATTACATCGACTGTTTATCTGATTTAACTGATTATTAGAAAGAAAAACAATAGGTATATATGTATGCCTGGGCTGAATATAAACCTACAATAAACGTCTTTTTTGGTACGTCTTTTTTTGTACGAGATATTTAAGAATTAAATTTTTGACTATTTTTAAAAAATCCCCTGTAGATAAGAAACTATAGAGAATTTGCCAACTCCGTAAACGGAATATGAATAGAGACTAAACATGGCACATTTTCTCTTATTTAACTGACCTCGTATATTTTACCGTTTCGGAGATACCCAATAGTGGTATCACCTATTTTAGACACCCTATATATATATATATATATATATATGTTAAATCACTTTTTCACAAAACTTATTTTTAAAAAACTTTATTTCTTCGTTACATCAAACAATTTATTACTTTTTATTTTAACTTTAAATATCGAATTTCAAATGGACATAGTAACGGTCTAAAATGAGTATGAACTAATGATAAAAGCAAACATGGGTTTTTATATACAATTTAGTGCTGATTCAGTACCTTCGACTCGTGAACATTGCGAAACGAGGATACTGATTACAATGCATTCTTAGAGGTGTTGCAATATGACCGCAATAACTCGTGAGACTGAAGGTCAACCACGGCACGAGGTGAAGAGCGCATATAACAACTCCCCCTTTAAAAAAAAAGATGGTGCTTTGCAGCAGCTTTTCAATGTTCATTAATTTGGAGTTCAACTTCTTCTTCTAGAGCTTCACTAGAAGAGCGGGCACTTGGTCTTCTCTTTGGAAGTAGGTTACGTAGCTTCTGATGGACTAGTTCTCTGGATCTGGGCATTGGAGGTGGTTGTGGATGGTCGTCGTTCGTGATGGCCATTCCAATTCTGCGGGGTTTTCTGCGCCTACATTTGTAGAGGACGTAGAGGGTAGCCAGGATGGCAATTAATGTGATGGTGAGTATTGTGAACCAATGGAGATGCTTGGTCACGAAGGGTTCGTTAATCAGTCTGTCCAATTCGTCGGAGTACTGATTAAGCTTATGCTGGGCAATGTTCAAATCATCTACATCAATTTTGTTAAGCTTCAGTGGCTTTAGCTCAGGAATGTGTGGTTTTTCGGGTAGGTGACTACAGCAATCATAAGGTATGATTACCGGGTGATTTTGATAAGTAACGTTTTTGTACTTGTCAACGGGATATTTAGCATGTACCCTTGTGTTTCCAATAAAGGCGTTACAACCTGGTTGCAGCTTCAGTAAGGAGTTGGTGTTTAGTAACTTGGTGACAACGTTCTTACTTTCACATTTTATTGTCACAGGCAAAGGGTCAGAAACGGTGATTAACCAGTAGTTTTGGCTTAGTTCTTGAACGTTGTACTCTTTGGCAAAAAGGAGTGAAGTCTGGCAGGTTTTTGGCAGTTTACTGAGGTGTTTGAGTAGTTGTGCTTCACACATGGCATCGCTATCAATGGGATACGGAAGCACGTCGGAGCAGATCTTGGTGTTGGTTCCTAGTTGCATACAGTTATCCAGATTTTGAAAAGATATGTAGAGCAATGAATCATCGTCACGCGCAATATATTTTTGAGTTGTAGGTAGAATGTGATGAAGACCTGTTCGATTATCTAAGATTGGGATTGGATACAGATGGTACAAGGTATAGGTTTCATGATCAGTTAGTGGAATTTTTAAAACAAAAATTATTTTTGAGTCTGATTGGTATGCTTCTAATTGTATAATTTCTAGGTATTCCGCAATATTAGATCCATACGTGGGTAGTGGTAAATTATTTTTTACTAAGGAACGAGAAATTTCCTGCAAAGAGGCTACAAGATCTCTAGGGGTGATAATTGAACTATGTAGAATTTTTAAACGGGCAAAAGTTATTGCATCTAGTATATCGTTAAGAGAGTCTTCCAAGAATACATAACTTTCCATTAATGATTCACACAGGTTTACTATTTGTAATTGACCTTCATAAAAGACCATAACATCAGAAATGTTAAAAATAGCTTCGCGAATTTTTACTATGTCATTATTAAAGGTTTCTTCGTCTATTTGAAGTTTCTGAAGGGTTGAATTAAAGTTTCTAATAACAGACGTCGTTACCGAAATTTGATTTTTTAATAGATTTTCGATTTGTCGTTCGTCGTGAGTCACTTTTTCTATGCACTCGTTGAAATATTCGCCATCTGATGCGTCTAAGTTACCGGTTATTGATTTCCAAACAGTACCTATTCCATTAAATACGCCGCGTTTTGTTCGAAAATTGTAATGTTTCGTATCCGTCATAACCTCCTTGTATTTTAGGTTTACTGAGTCAGCAATTTGCTTCAAGAGGCTGATATGGGTTTGAATTTCGGCTTTAAAGGCTAACATTTTGGGGGCCTGAAAGACGTTTATCAGATTAGAAAGAATTTTGTCGTTATTGGAAATGGCTTCTTTGATGGGCTGGAGTTCTTTGTAGACAAGCAGTGTCCATTTATCGTTTGATATTTTAATGGTGCTTTCTTCATGGAAAAAGAGTCCTATGGTGTTATTTATCGACGTTACGGTGTACTGAGATGTAGTGACTGATAGCAGCCCGAAGAGTCTGAAAAGAAGGAGACTATTCGTAGTATGGCTTTAATCTATCAAAGTTAATTTTGGATTTTTGCTGAGTCTGGGGATTTTGCACGGTAGCTGATGTTTTGAAAACTTCTAAGATTTCGAAAGGACCGTTAAATTTATTTTGTGCCTTATCTTTTATCTGGGATTCCTTAATGTATACTTTGTCTCCGGGTTTATAATCGGGAATTTTGTCTGAGACAGATCGGTCGAATCTAATTTTTGCTTTTTCCTTTTGCTGTTCCGTTTTCATTCTCGCGATTTTATAGTAGTACTCCATCCGGTTACTTAAATCTCTAATGTACTTTGAGATGAGTTCTTTTTGGTTATACAGGGTTTCTGGAGGTCTACTGGACGTGTGTCCAAAAATTAGTTCGTACGGTGAAAATCCATGAGTTTTATTTTTGGTGTTGTTGTAACAAATAACTGCGTAAGGGAGAATATTGAATGGATGTTCGTCGGGGTTTTCTGCCGTATGGGCTCTTAGCATCTCGGTAAGAGTTGCGTGAAATCTTTCTACCGAACCGTTTGATTGTGGGTGGTTAACACTAGAAAAGGTTAACTTTATGTCATAAAGTTCACAGAGATCTTTCATTAGGGAATTGTCAAATTCACGGCCATGATCGCAATGGATTCTTAGTGGCGTACCGTAATGCTGGAAAAATACCAATAAAGTATTGACTACGGTTGAGGCCTTTTTGTCTCCTAATGGATATGCTTGAGTGAATTTAGTTAATTCATCCCTAATCGTAAGCGCATAGTTTCGCGTTGGATATTCAAATATGTCGATATTAATTCTTTCGAATGGTGTTTTTGGCGTTTCCGTTATTACAAGAGGGGTGGTTAGGTTTTTTCGACAAATTTTGACTTTTTGACAAATTTCACATGCTTTTATAAATTTCTCTACGTCTTTAGTAAGACCGGGCTAATTGTATTTTTCTTTTACGCGTTTTATAGTTTCATTTATTCCGCGATGTAAGTTATTTTTTCCCGTGTGGTATTGGTCTAAGATTATGGGTATTTGATCGTGGTCAGGGGTTGCAACAATGTTTTCACATATTTTAAGTTTTATTTCTTTTTCGTCAAAGATAAATGAAAAAATTTCTAAGATAGGTAAATTTAGGTTGTTTTCTACACAGTAGGTTTTTGCGATATCAAATTCGTTTTGGCATTTGTATAAAATGTAAAATAAATGAGATACCACGTTGCTGGGGTCAAACCGTAAGGGAATGATAAGGTATTTCCTATCTTTGACCGTTTTGCTTGACAGGATGTTTATTTGGTTGGGGAGAAACTCGGGATGTTCTTCGAAAATATCGTCAATAATTTTGTAATGGAGATCTTCCATTTTATTTTGCCAAAAGAAGGTAACTATGTTTTTGTGGGACTTGTCCAGAAGTTGAGAGTTAGTAATCTCAAATTTTGAGTAATCGATAATTGACTTTGTTTTATAGAGATGGACAAAAGTATTGTATTCTTCTTTGATTTTGTCGAGGTCTGTTTCGTTTTCGCTGTCTTCGTCTTCGTTGTCGGAATTTCTTTGTAAACCGCTAGTGGAGGGCCTATTTTTATCGTCTTCATTAGAGACGTGAACTTTAGACTGAAATTTTGCACACTGTTGGAAGCAGTTTATCTTTATTCGCGAGAGTGCGTCAGCGTTTTTATTTATTTTCCCGGGTTTGTAGTCTATCTTATAGTCGTACTCTTCCAGTTTTAGACGCCATCTTGCTAGACGACTTCCTGGATCTTTAATGGAAAATAACCATGTTAACGGGCGATGGTCCGTAATAAGAGTGAATTTTCTGCCGAAAAGATAGGGACGGAAGTGTTTTACGGCCCAAACAATGGCAAGTAATTCGCGTTCTATGGTCGAATATTTTGTTTCCGCGTTACACAGGGTTCGGGAAGCGTATGCAATGGGAAGATCTTTTCCAACTGGGCCTTGTGAAAGTACGGCACCAATAGCAAATGCGCTTGCGTCTGTGGTTAACAGGAAGGGTTCCTCGAAATTTGGATAGACCAGAATGGGGTTAGAAACAAGGGCTTGTTTTAACTCATTGAAAGATGATTTACAATCTGAGTCGAAAGTGAAAGGGGTGTCTTTTTTCAATAACTTCGTCAGAGGTTTTGAAATCTTGGCAAAATTTGGGATAAATCGGCGGTAGTAGCCTGCTAGTCCTAGGAAAGACTGGATATTTTTGGAGTTTTTTGGTTCAGGAAAGTTGAGAATGCAATCAACTTTGGCGGGATTTGGCTTAACGCCGTCTTGAGTGATGAGATGTCCAAGATAGGCGACTTCTTTTCTCAGAAACTCACATTTGTCAGGTTGAATTTTGAGATTTGCTTTCCGAAGGCGTTTAAATACCTCAGTAAGACGAGAAATGTGTTCATGGATAGTTGGAGAATATATTATTATGTCGTCCATGTATACTAGGCAACGCTCATTTTGAATTCCTAGAAGGATATTGTCCATGACACGCTGGAATGTGGAAGCCGAAAGGCATTCGGACGAATTCATAATGGCCATTTTCAACAGAGAAGGCTGTTTTGGCAATATCTCTGGGTTCAATCTCTATCTGGTGGAATCCAGAGGCGAGATCTAGGGTTGTGAAGTATTGGCACTTTCCTAGCTGATCCAGAAGGTCAGAAATGTTAGGCAAGGGGTATTTATCATCTACAGTCAGCTCGTTTAGCTTACGGTAGTCGATTACAACGCGCCATTTCTGCTTTCCAGAAGCATCCAGTTTTTTGGGAACCACCCAAACTGGCGATGACCACGGTGAGACGGAGGGTTGGATGATACCTTCGTGTAACATTTTATTTATTTGAGTTTTCACTTCCTCTTTATGAATTTGAGGATACCTATAGGATTTGGTAAAGACAGGACGAGCGCCATTCGTTTCTATCGAATGTTTTATTTCGTTGGTAAACGTCAGAGCGTCTCCCTCGAGATAAAAAATGTCCGCAAAATCTGAACACAAATTGGTAATTAGTTCTTTTTCCTCCTCGTTGAGGTGTTCGGTTCTTAGCTGATTTTTAATAAAGGATATTCTGTCATGCTGACATTCATTTTTTTCCTTGTTCACGGTGTTAAGATTATAGAATGGTTCGGCAGTGTCATCTACCGGTTCTAGCGTTAACTCCGAAAAGTCAATTTCTTTTGGTATCGCGTTGGCATTAATAACAGATGTGTAAAATTCGCCATGTGCGTTTATTTTGACTAGAGCATTCGGGAGTCTAACTTTTTCTTTTTCTTGCGCGATAAGTAAAGCGTCGGTATTGGAAAGGTCGCATTTTAATTTAAAAATTCTTTCTGTACGGGCTTCTATTGAAATTTTATTGCACGACACATTTTCTGTGAATTTATTTTTGTTCTGAATATCATCAACTTTAAATAAAGGGATTGTTTTAAAATTTGTAATAAGTTGCTTAGATTTAATATCGATTACGCATTCATAATGTTCTAAAAAATCTAGGCCTAAAATGCCGTCAAAATCTATGTCCAAGTTATAAATATAAACCTTATGAGGATTGCCTTCGTCAAAAGGGATGAGGGCTGATTCCTTAATAGCAAGTTTTTGATCGGTTATACCTTGAATAGTGACGTTTTCTGGAGACCTTTGGCGATAATTTTTGACAGTGTTTTCTTTAAAAATGGAGATTCCAGCACCGGAATCTATAAGAAGTTTGAATTTTTTTGTAGCGTCGTTTATGTAGTACAGATTTTTTGAGTTGACGGTTAAAAGAGGATTTAAAGAAATTTTTGATCTGGGAAATTCAGACCGGGATCCATGTTGTCCAAATTCATGGTCTGGATTTGGTTCTGGATTTCTATCATGGGGTCGATTTCTTGATAATTCTCTCCAGGTGGGTGTTGTTGGACAGGGGGCGTAAGAAAATCCTGATAATTTTCTTGGTTAAAGGGTTCCATGGGATATTCGTCACTAGCATAAGAGGGTTGATAATTATTGGGGTCTTGATATTCTTGAAAATCGTTGCCATAATAGTAGTTGTCGGGGTAATATGAAAATTCGTCTTGTGGGTAGTCATTGGCATTTACATGGTAAGTTCGTTGTGGATTAGGCCGGAAGTTAGGATTCCTATTTGGAAATGGGGGTCGATTTTGGGGTAAATTATTTGAATATTGTTGTGGCTTGGGCTGATGTTGATTTTGCGTACTAACTTGATGGAAAAAATTTGAGGTTGGGTTTTGATTGACTGGCCTCTGGAAATTAGGATTTTGAGGCGGAGTGTAGCGTTGTGGTGGTTGACTACGGCACTGATTGGCTGTGTGTCCAATGCGGCCACAATTAAAGCATTTTAGAGGCTGAGGTGGTGGTCTTCTCGGGATTAAATTTTGTCTTGGAGGGTTAGGTCTGTCGGTTTTACTCGATTCGAGGTAAGACAGTTGGAGTTCTCTCCTGATTCGCGCTTGTGCTTCTAACAGGTTAGAAGGGTTACTGGCACGGATAAGTTGCCCTAACTTAGGTTCTAGCCCTACTAATAATGCATTAAGAGCCATAGTGTCTATTAAAGACGATTGCGCTTTCTTTTGATCTGGATTTAAAATAGATTTTTGTATAAATGCGTACATTTTTGCGTTTAAAACCTGTAAGCGATTATAAAACGTAAGCGGTGACTCGTTAGAAAGTTGTTTCAGCCTTTGTAAATCTTGAATAAGGGATGAAAGATCCCTAGAATCCCCAAAGTGAAGATTTAAAAGTTGTTTTATTTCTAAATATGAGTTAGGATTTCTAGAGCTTATAAGCTGTGCAGCTCTACCCCTTAATTTATTTTTTATGTGAATCACTAACAAAGTTTTCTGGTCCGTAGTTGCCATGTTGTAGGCATGATCGCATGCGTTCAAAAATGTACCCAAAAAGATCTGGTCACCCTCGAATTCGGGAACGATAGAAAATATTTCTGAGAGTTTGTAAGGCTCGATTTCCGCTTGGCTAGTGTTAGCCGCAGCAGTTGTTTGAGAATCTGCTGGAGGAGCCATTTTTTTTTGTTTTACTTTCAAAAATGTAGTACGTTGCTTAAAAATAAAATATTTTTCGAAAATATACGGTAAAAATACGGTAAATATTGTAAAACAGGGAAACTTAGAAAATCGAACAGTTTCTTAACACAAAAAGAAAATCAACAGTTTAAACAAAAACGAGATGATTCATTTACTTACAATACTAGCAGCAGCATCGAAGCGTCGTGTTCTTGACCTTGACTACCAGGGGCTTCACCAGGTGTTCCTTCCGTAGTTTGCCAAGTGAGAGCGTCTCAATGTTTGCAGGTTCTTTCTGTTGAGGGATTGGAATCCGCCGCTACCAGTTAGAAAGCCTCGTGTTCTAGCAGCGTTGACAGATCCTACAGCGACTGCGCCAAATTGTTAAATCACTTTTTCACAAAACTTATTTTTAAAAAACTTTATTTCTTCGTTACATCAAACAATTTATTACTTTTTATTTTAACTTTAAATATCGAATTTCAAATGGACATAGTAACGGTCTAAAATGAGTATGAACTAATGATAAAAGCAAACATGGGTTTTTATATACAATTTAGTGCTGATTCAGTACCTTCGACTCGTGAACATTGCGAAACGAGGATACTGATTACAATGCATTCTTAGAGGTGTTGCAATATGACCGCAATAACTCGTGAGACTGAAGGTCAACCACGGCACGTGGTGAAGAGCGCATATAACATATATATACAGGGTGTTTCATAATTGAATGCTGATCCTTAAGGGTGATAATCCTTGGATGATTTTAAGAAAAATTCTTTATATGAACATAGGTCCGCAACAGCTTTATTTCTGAGATACAGGGTGTTGAAATTTAAGAAAAAAATCTGTTTTTCTTCAATATCTCTTAAACCGCTTTGTATTTTTGTTTTAAATTTTGGTAGGTGCAAAGTACGCTTAAAAATACATTTTCTTCAGGATAAAGGTTTTTTTAATTTTCATCAGTGGCGTCCCTGTTAACATGCCCTGCAATATTTTTAATCAAAAAAATGATACGCCACTGTTTTTTTTTAAATAAATGTTATTTTTATAATTGCCTTCTATCTTCTCATAAAAATGGTCTCTTGACTTTTTTTTATCCGGCGTACGGCTTTCGAAATAAAGTTCATTCATTTGCTTGTGCCTATGTGATTTTATCTAGTAGTCTCAATTTCACAATTTGTGGTAACCTAAGCATCTAGGCTAGATTTTTATATTTTATAGTAACTATTATTTAGTTCTAGTAATTAAAGCCGTTAAAGAGTGGGATTATTTTGTAGGCTAGAAACATCTAGTATGCTAACAACACATTTCGTTGTTTTATAAACGCAAACAGTTAATTTAATTTTGGTATATTTTGTCCAAAATGGTTAAGTTTTTACAAATAAAAAATGTATTTTTATGCGTGCTTATTATTAGAACTAAATAATAGTTAGTTACTATAAAATATAAAAATCTAGCCTAGATGCTTTGGTTACCACAAATTGCGAAATTGATACTACAAGAAAAAAATCACATAGGGACAAGCAAATGAATGAACTTTATTTCGAAAACCGTACGCCGGATAAAAAAAAGTCAAGAGACCATTTTTATGAGAAGATAGAAGGCAATTATAAAAATAACATTTATTTAAAAAAAAACAGTGGCGTATCATTTTTTTGATTAAAAATATTGCAGGGCATGTTAACAGGGACGCCACTGATGAAAATTAAAAAAACCTTTATCCTGAAGAAAATGTATTTTTAAGCGTGCTTTGCACCTACCTAAATTTAAAACAAAAATACAAAGCGGTTTTAGAGATATTGAAGAAAAACAGATTTTTTTCTTAAATTTCAACACCCTGTATCTCAGAAATAAAGTTGTTGCGGACCTATGTTCATATAAAGAATTTTTCTTAAAATCATCCAAGGATTATCACCCTTAAGGATCAGCATTCAATTATGAAACACCCTATATATATATATATATATATATATATATATATATATATATATATATATATATATATATATATATATATATATATATATATATATATTATAATAAACAATAAGTATTTGTAACTAAATTGTAAAGGCAAATCCAACAGCATTTACTTCCAGCCAATTTTCCGATTTTCTTTGCACAAATGCCGTTTTGGTCATTTATAACCAGTCTGTTTAATAAAATAAAAGGTCTTCTATCGACTAAAACTTCTAGTCTTTGGGAAACACTCAAGAAAATGGATTTACACTGAAATTTACATTACACTAGCCATTATAAAACGTTTTCTTAATAAAAAAAAAGTGACGTCACAAACAAAAGAAGTGCGTTTTACGAGATGTTGGATTTTGCAGGAAAATTTGCACAATAAAACCTTTTTTTTTTGTTAATAAAACCCAAAATAAATGGAAAACAGCAACTGCCATAAACATTTAATTTATATAGAAAATACAAAAAAAATATTTCAGGTTTTTTTGGATTACATGCATATTCCCTATTATATAAAAGACACTTTAAAGATCAACATTGACAATACGGATTTATCTTTTGTTAAGTCCGCTAGAAACCTACTAGGACTAATCATTGATTAAGACTTAGGATTTACAGAACACGTTAAACATTAAAGTAGAAAACCGTATTCCTTCCTGAAACTCATGGTAAGCGTGATATTTTGAATACTAAACTAAAAAGAACATTTTGTGATAGTTTGGTTCTTTCTCACTTTAATTGTTGTGACTTCATTTAGAAGACATAAAATACAGGTGGTAGATAAATTCTTGGCCTAAGGAAGTATGACCGGGTTTCACATTGAATTACTGAGAGCAACTGACTCAATATGGAACATCGTAGGAGCCCACCATCTTGGTATTTTTCTGCATGCGCTGTTTACTACCCCTCATTCTTCTTCTCTGCTAAGGGCAAAATTTATTACTCGATCAAGTGTTAATATCATAAACATTAGGGTAAGGAACAAGTTTATTTTACCCCGACATAGGACGGCTATGTCTACGGGAGTCTTGTTTATAATGCTGTCAAATTATATAATTCACTGCCTGACGAATTTCGTCTTCTCAACATTAAAAAGTTTATATTTAAATATCGGAGTTTGTTGCTGAGTGAGCGAAGACATGCTTTCTAGCACGGTTGTGAATGTGAGCTGGGTTTTATGACGGGGGAAGGGATGCTATCAGGAACGACTTAATTAAATATATATATATATATATATATATATATATATATATATATATATATATATATATATATATATATATATATATATATATATATATATATATATATATATATATATATATATATATATATATATATATATATATATATATATATATATATATATATATATATATTTAATTAAGTCGTTCCTGATAGCATCCCTTCCCCCGTCATAAAACCCAGCTCACATTCACAACCGTGCTAGAAAGCATGTCTTCGCTCACTCAGCAACAAACTCCGATATTTAAATATAAACTTTTTAATGTTGAGAAGACGAAATTCGTCAGGCAGTGAATTATATAATTTGACAGCATTATAAACAAGACTCCCGTAGACATAGCCGTCCTATGTCGGGGTAAAATAAACTTGTTCCTTACCCTAATGTTTATGATATTAACACTTGATCGAGTAATAAATTTTGCCCTTAGCAGAGAAGAAGAATGAGGGGTAGTAAACAGCGCATGCAGAAAAATACCAAGATGGTGGGCTCCTACGATGCTCCATATTGAGCCAGTTGCTCTCAGTAATTCAATGTGAAACCCGGTCATACTCATACTTCCTTAGGCCAAGAATTTATCTACCACCTGTATTTTATGTCTTCTAAATGAAGTCACAACAATTAAAGTGAGAAAGAACCAAACTATCACAAAATGTTCTTTTTAGTTTAGTATTCAAAATATCACGCTTACCATGAGTTTCAGGAAGGAATACGGTTTTCTACTTTAATGTTTAACGTGTTCTGTAAATCTTAAGTCAATGATTAGTCCTAGTAGGTTTCTAGCGGACTTAACAAAAGATAAATCCGTATTGTCAATGTTGATCTTTAAAGTGTCTTTTATATAATAGGGAATATGCATGTAATCCAAAAAAACCTGAAATATATTTTTTGTATTTTCTACATAAATTAAATGTTTATGGCAGTTGCTGTTTTCCATTTATTTTGGGTTTTATTAACAAAAAAAAAAGGTTTTATTGTGCAAATTTTCCTGCAAAATCCAACATCTCGTAAAACGCACTTCTTTTGTTTGTGACGTCACTTTTTTTTTATTAAGAAAACGATTTATAATGGCTAGTGTAATGTAAATTTCAGTGTAAATCCATTTTCTTGAGTGTTTCCCAAAGACTAGAAGTTTTAGTCGATAGAAGACCTTTTATTTTATTAAACAGACTGGTTATAAATGACCAAAACGGCATTTGTGCAAAGAAAATCGGAAAATTGGCTGGAAGTAAATGCTGTTGGATTTGCCTTTACAATTTAGTTACAAATACTTATTGTTTATTATAATATATATATATATATATATATATATATATATATATATATATATATATATATATATATATATATATATATACAGGGTGTTTCATAATTGAATGCTGATCCTTAAGGGTGATAATCCTTGGATGATTTTAAGAAAAATTCTTTATATGAACATAGGTCCGCAACAGCTTTATTTCTGAGATACAGGGTGTTGAAATTTAAGAAAAAAATCTGTTTTTCTTCAATATCTCTAAAACCGCTTTGTATTTTTGTTTTAAATTTTGGTAGGTGCAAAGCACGCTTAAAAATACATTTTCTTCAGGATAAAGGTTTTTTTAATTTTCATCAGTGGCGTCCCTGTTAACATGCCCTGCAATATTTTTAATCAAAAAAATGATACGCCACTGTTTTTTTTTAAATAAATGTTATTTTTATAATTGCCTTCTATCTTCTCATAAAAATGGTCTCTTGACTTTTTTTTATCCGGCGTACGGTTTTCGAAATAAAGTTCATTCATTTGCTTGTCCCTATGTGATTTTTTTCTTGTAGTCTCAATTTCGCAATTTGTGGTAACCAAAGCATCTAGGCTAGATTTTTATATTTTATAGTAACTAACTATTATTTAGTTCTAATAATAAGCACGGATAAAAATACATTTTTTATTTGTAAAAACTTAACCATTTTGGACAAAATATACCAAAATTAAATTAACTGTTTGCGTTTATAAAACAACGAAATGTGTTGTTAGCATACTAGATGTTTCTAGCCTACAAAATAATCCCACTCTTTAACGGCTTTAATTACTAGAACTAAATAATAGTTACTATAAAATATAAAAATCTAGCCTAGATGCTTAGGTTACCACAAATTGTGAAATTGAGACTACTAGATAAAATCACATAGGCACAAGCAAATGAATGAACTTTATTTCGAAAGCCGTACGCCGGATAAAAAAGAGTCAAGAGACCATTTTTATGAGAAGATAGAAGGCAATTATAAAAATAACATTTATTTAAAAAAAAACAGTGGCGTATCATTTTTTTGATTAAAAATATTGCAGGGCATGTTAACAGGGACGCCACTGATGAAAATTAAAAAAACCTTTATCCTGAAGAAAATGTATTTTTAAGCGTGCTTTGCACCTACCAAAATTTAAAACAAAAATACAAAGCGGTTTTAGAGATATTGAAGAAAAACAGATTTTTTTCTTAAATTTCAACACCCTGTATCTCAGAAATAAAGCTGTTGCGGACCTATGTTCATATAAAGAATTTTTCTTAAAATCATCCAAGGATTATCACCCTTAAGGATCAGCATTCAATTATGAAACACCCTGTATATATATATATATATATATATATATATATATATATATATATATATATATATATATATATATATATATATATATATATATATATATATATATATATAGGGTGTCTAAAATAGGTGATACCACTATTGGGTATCTCCGAAACGGTAAAATATACGAGGTCAGTTAAATAAGAGAAAATGTGCCATGTTTAGTCTCTATTCATATTCGTTTACGGAGTTGGCAAATTCTCTATAGTTTCTTATCTACAGGGGATTTTTTAAAAATAGTCAAAAATTTAATTCTTAAATATCTCGTACAAAAAAAGACGTACCAAAAAAGACGTTTATTGTAGGTTTATATTCAGCCCAGGCATACATATATACCTATTGTTTTTCTTTCTAATAATCAGTTAATCAGATAAACAGTCGATGTAATACAAAATTATTACAATGCTGTAGATTTGCACGGTAGGAATACCGTTTTAAATTTGCCGCTTTGCAATTGACATTCGGGTGTACAAAAGGCCGCCCAAACAAATCTCCCCATCCGCGCAGAGGGGAAGCGATTTCTATATCCCCTCCTATTTCTATGGTTGGACATCGCCAGATATTACCGATGTCACAAAAATATCGAAATCAAAACATCGATGTTTAAAAATCATTTTTTTTGTGAAAATCCTTGTTTTGCTTATGGAAATATTAAATTGTTTTTTAATTGCATTCAGGAAAGAAATCAATATTAAAAAACTCCATATATTTGAAACAAATGTCCTCACGTTTTGAAATATTCGGGTAAAAACAGAACACATTTTAATTTTAACCAGACACTGTTATTGATTATATTTGGACCAATAGATAACTTTTTTATTTTCATTTTTGTTTTTATAATTTTAAAAAATAAAACCAAACTTAAGCAAACCTATAGGATTGCTTGAGCCAGTGGCGGATTAAGGGCGGGCAGGGGCGCTCCCTAGAGCCTTGTACAAAAAGGATTTCAATAGCGAATTTTATAAAAATTAATATTGTAACAAACATTAACCATTTCTACATATTGTACAAAATATTATAAATAAAAACAATCATTTTGCCGTCTATGTAAGGTCTTTGAAATGAATTATACCAAAAAATATGAATAATGGCTCAATATCTACTAATACGTAACATAAAAAACGAAAGCCTTTTTGGCATTTTTGGTTTATATGCTCTCAGATTGTTTCTGAAAACATTCCTTACACATCTCACTGCGATCTTATCAAAATTTGCGCCGGATAATGTTGGCTTCCAAACGAAACAAATAACCCAATAATTTTTTTTCCGAAAAATTTCTTTGCAAAAGTATTTTTTTTTCGAAAAACAGCTTTATATATATATATATATATATATATATATATATATATATATATATATATATATATATGTATATATATATATATATATATATATATATATATATATATATATATATATATATATATATATATATATATATATATATATATATATATATATATATATATATAGTTAAGTATGTTTGGAATTATCTGGAGAACTACTGTTTCGTCTTCCTCGGTGTCTAAGTTGTTAAAAGACACCACATCGACTCATCAGAGGCCTTACAGTAGCATGAGCATTTCTGCTCCCATATAATTCCACAGTTCTTGCCTATAAAAGACAACCTGAAAGTTTTGAAAGGTAGAAGTTCTTGAGATTGCTCTCTGAGAAATGTCATAGGGATCCTTATCGGATCTCCCATGGTAGCTTGGATGTGGGAGTCTCGCGACCTCTCCACACTACCTGAGACATTCTCATTTATGAACATAGTTAAGTATGTTTGGAATTATCTGGAGAACTACTGTTTCGTCTTCCTCGGTGTCTAAGTTGTTAAAAGACACCACATCGACTCATCAGAGGCCTTACAGTAGCATGAGCATTTCTGCTCCCATATAATTCCACAGTTCTTGCCTATAAAAGACAACCTGAAAGTTTTGAAAGGTAGAAGTTCTTGAGATTGCTCTCTGAGAAATGTCATAGGGATCCTTATCGGATCTCCCATGGTAGCTTGGATGTGGGAGTCTCGCGACCTCTCCACACTACCTGAGACATTCTCATTTATGAACATAGTTAAGTATGTTTGGAATTATCTGGAGAACTACTGTTTCGTCTTCCTCGGTGTCTAAGTTGTTAAAAGACACCACATCGACTCATCAGAGGCCTTACAGTAGCATGAGCATTTCTGCTCCCATATAATTCCACAGTTCTTGCCTATAAAAGACAACCTGAAAGTTTTGAAAGGTAGAAGTTCTTGAGATTGCTCTCTGAGAAATGTCATAGGGATCCTTATCGGATCTCCCATGGTAGCTTAGATATATATATAGATATATATATATATTATATATATATATATATATATATATATATATATATATATATATATATATATATATATCTATATATATCTATATATATATATATATATATATATATATATATATATATATATATATATATATATATATATATATATATATATATATAATAAAGAAATACATGCATATATTAGTAAAAAGTTCCAAACGGTATAATTGTTTAAGAAAAATATACTAGATACTTGAAAACTATCCCGTCTAATGAAAAACTGATAAGCAATTCAAGTCTATTTTATTTCAGTCATTATATGTCCGGTGCTGACGTTACCTTTCAAGTGTATGGACCTAAAAAAGAGGAAAAAAAGGTGAAAAATGTCCTGAACAAATGGGCTGACCGAGGCTATGTCGGAAACATTACAGTAGCAGAAAAAGACAACTCGATAAAAACTCCACTTTCGATTCAGGTAAGTGATGTCTGCACTTTGATCTTATATGGCGGATTATGGCGTCTTTATTCTATTTTCTTAAATATCAGATACCTGTTCTACAATTTTAAAATAGTTTAGTGTACCTGCCAAATTTATTAGATTTTAAAACACTTTTATCAGTTTTATATGTATATCGGAAAAACAGTAGCTTAGCTTTATTATAACATTCCAAATAAGCGGTCGACTAAAAATGTAATATTTGCAATACTATTATCTTGACATATTTTGTGATTTATTATTAAATTATAATCACAAATGCCGCGTAAGGTATAGTTTTTCCAGGACACATTTATGTTCTGCTGTACTCAAGCGTGGCTGCTTAAAGGTAAAAGTACTCAAACAAATAAGAACAGGTCAAACCACCTCATCTGCAGTGTTGCGATTTTAGTGTTATTTTTTCTCATCAATGGGCTTGTTTAGTCATTTCGCGTTTTCAATAAATATGTTTATATTATAGCACAATTAGTCAATCGAATCACACACACAAAAAATTACATCGGTTATACGAATAATAACTAAAATATTAAGTATGCAAAATTAAGAATCATTCTCCAAACCACCTGAAAATTCCTAATACAATAAGGATTTCAACAAATGATGGTAAAACAGCTATTCTCCGGGCTATATGCCCCTCCGAGCGCTGAATTACATACCAAAATTTTCCGTATTTTTTCTATCACAGTTAGATAATAAATTACTTGTTTTGAATGCAAGAAACTACTAGGAAGAAGGAAGCTCTTTCTTTAGTTAGGATGTCGTCACCTCCCAAGCAGACCGGTTTCGAACTCTTTGGTTCTCATCAGTACAGGATAGACGAACATACCAACCTTCCGAACAAGTAATTCCTTAAAGCTACAATGTCGTACTGCATAAGCATTCAGAACAAGTATTTTATTATCTAACTGTGTTAGAAGAAAATATCGCAAATTTTGGTACGTAATTCAGCGCTCGGAGGGGCATATAGCCCGGAGAATAGCTGTTTTACCATCATTTGTTGAAATCCTTTTTGTATAAGGAATTTTCAGGTGGTTTGAAGATTGATTTTCAATTTTGCATATTTATATGTAGGGGAGCCGGTGGAGCGTTCGGCTATTTTTTAGATATTTGTCAGTCAATTTGTCAACTTTTATTATTTAAACTGGTTTTCAATTTCCAAAGTTACTTAGATATGTGTTGTATATTATTGGCATATTAAAAGCACATTAACTGACAAATAAGTATTTTTTATATATAGTTTTTTAATATCTTGCAATGTGGCCGAACCCTCCCTTATCTGTGGAGACTTCAGCCAAAAGCTATTTTAGCTGCGGGAGAGTTCAGCAAAAAGGAAAAAAGAAAAATGTAAGAATTATTTTAAAAATATATTTTAAAAAATGGTAATAAGCACAATCAAAACTAAGTTGAGTAACATAAAAGCCGCGAAACTAACTTAAAGTACTATTTTAGGTAGAAAAAAAACAGAGAAACATGAACAATATTTATAACTTATAATTTAAAAAAGGATTATCTTAAATCGTAATTGTTAAAGTTATAGTTGAAGCGGAAAGAAGAAAGGGTTCTGCTGGTTCCAGTTCTAAGTGGAAGAGTTAATTTGGCTATAACATCATCTCGCATAACAATGCCTTTGTCCTCCACATCTGGATAATAAAAATTATTTGTAATTCCACGTCGTCTTAAAAAAGAAACGGTGGGCTCGACTTCTATTTTTATAATTTTTCCAATGTAATAGCAGCAACTCTTCTTTTTACAAAATTTGACAAGGACAAAGTCCCCTAAATGAAAAGTGTCTTCGTTTTCCAACATCTGCAGTGAAGAAAATGATTCTTCATCTGATGAATCAATTTTAATAGAAACATCAGATTCGCTGGACGACGAATCATTTAAGATTTTTCTTTTTACCTGTCATAACAACTTTCTTTTTCCTTTGCCTTTCAAGCTCCGAATTCTGTTTTATAAGCAGTTCTGGCGTGTCCGTATAAATCCTTGATTTTGACTCTACCCTTCTTCTCTTTTTTCTTGTTTCATCTTTATCTACTTTAGGCAAAGGTCGAATTTTCTGCAATATTCTTATATCAGAGAGGATATTAATCTTAGATGAGACCCCTGGTTCATCAGGTGTTTTCTGATCTGTGGCGTTATGTTTTGGTAATGTAGTATCTGAGGGAAATTGACTTATTCCAGGAATGTGGGTATTATTGATACCTGAAGTGGAAGGTTGCGGTTCATTACTTTGTAAACTTATTTGGGAAGTGTGAGTGACCGTCTGTTCTGAAGTTTTGGTACTTGATTGGGGTTTCTCCTCAGGTCTGTCAGTAACATAGCTTGGGGTAAAATCATCATCACAAAAAATCTGCCCATTGAAGGGACAAATTCCAGTGTTTTTAAAGGAACTTAAAATATTTTTTGGAGTGGAGGTATGTAAAAAGGCAAAATTAGCAAGCTTAGCAATTTGTCTCACAGTAATAACTTTTCCTGGATTAGATAACAACCAATCGTTTTGTGCAATAGCTAATTTTGATTTAAAAGGGCCATATACCCCCACATCTAAAGGCTGAAGCCTATGTGTGGTGTGTGGGGGAAACGATAACAGAATTATACCGTTTTCCCTACAGAGAACTATAGCATCTACGGAAGTATGTGATTCGTGGTTATCAATAAGTAGCAAAATTTTGTTGTCTTTTGAACATCTGGTGTGGCTAATGATATGTCGCAATACCTCAATGAACAAATCAGATGTCATCCATCCCGATTTGTTTCCAAGGGCAATACTAGACACTGACCCTCAATTAAATATTCCTCGACATTTCTAATCCTCGGAAAGACAAACACTGGTGGAACTAAGGTACCAGTTGCATTTATGATCCCTACAAAAGTAACCGTCTCGCCACGTTCTGCACTAGCAACCTGCCCCACCTGTTTTTTTTCTTTTGTGCTTACTACTTTTACAGGCTTTAATACTGTATAGAGATCCCCGTTTCATCTAGATTATAGATCTGCTCTGGCTTGAATTTAAATTTTTCCATAATGTTCCCTAAGTTTTTAAAAAATTCATTTACTCGCTCTTTATTAAACCCCGTTCCTCTCATCAAGCTAGTACTTTCTGGTTTCCTTAGAGAAAGATCTTTATTTCTTGCCATGAATCCTTTTCTCCATTCATCACCTAAAATTAAATCATACAATAAAATACAACATCGTCTAGTTGCACAAACAATTTAATCAAGAAATAAACTAATTTGGCGACTTGAAATGTGACAGAGCTCATGTTAATGATGTGATTGCCAAAGGTGACTCTAAACTTCATTTAACTGCATTACTTGATTAAAAGTTTAGAGCTACAGACTGTTATTCTTAGCTACGTTTCAAATCGGTTCAACCTTTTACCTACCAGCAATTCCTTTATCAATCCAGGTCTTTGGTATTCTGTGTTCTGGAAGATTTCTTGCATATTCAAAGGCTAACTTTTGGATTTGGTGAAAAGTTAATCCATAATTTAAATTGGAACAGAACTTTATATAATTCGACAATTCCCTTTCTTCTTCTATTGAGAACACTTGGGAAGTTTTGAACTGACTTCCATATTTTGTTATGTTTGACTCTTCACTTTCATTACCGGAGTCGTCTATTTTCTGTAAAAGTTCATCTTTGGTTTGTTTCCCAAGCAAAATCTTTATACGTGACTGCAAAGTTGTTCTCTTAACATTGTATTCTGCTGCGGAGGCGTTCATACCCAACTGTCCTTTTAAATAAGCACAAATCGCATTTTTTATATTTTCCTCGTTTACCTCCCGATCAGTCTTTCTCTTGTATGTTCTAGGCATCCTAAAATATTAATTTTTTATAAACTTTCAAAAAACATAAACTGTCTAATTTACCTCAGGTGGAGAATACGGCCAGCCGAATGCTCCCCAAGTATGCTTGTCCGAATTCTCCCCGAGGCACTTTCGTAAACTTTATAGCATGTCCAGCTTTTATAACGCGATTTTAAGGTTAGAACCGGTTATTTTATAATTTTACATCTACAAGGGTAAACGACACCAAAAAAATAAGTGTCCCAAACGCAAAACCAATTACAAATTCTGTACAGTAAATTTAATAGCTAAATACATACCTTAGCAGCGAAAAACAATGTTTCCCACTTATAAACACACACTCTGAAATATACCTCGTAAAAATGGCAATTTAGTGATAAATCCATGGTAACAACATAGTTTTCCCTAATAAAGGCGGGTAATTTAAATAATAAGTCTGGAATTAAAGGTGGCCGGAATCTCCACCTGGCCGAACGCTCCACCGGCTCCCCTACCCCTGACAGGTAGACTTCATTAATATATTTAAAATACTAAGATTTAAAATTCGACAAAATTGAAAACATTCAGTTTTCAATTTGACGTCATCCCACGAAAAACAACTGAATGTAACGGGCAATGTGATGAATCCAATACAACGCTGCCATGATCCCTTCAGGGGAATAAGATTTATGACAAGTGTCATTTTGACAAAGTTCATTGCAAAATCTTTACAGCGGTGCCAACGCTCATCGTGAGACTACGTCACCAGACGCCATCGTCCCGTTTCATAATGAGCGATGTTTGACCGTTATTTTGAGGGTGAATTCGATCCAAAAAAAATTCTAATCTTTTGGGGATAAGCTTTTCGAATGGAGCACTTTTCTATTATGAAATACAAAAAAATGCTGGATAAACCCATTGCGAAGCAACCAAGCGACCATTAAGTATGACATACCTCTGTCCGGGTGAATTACCGATGATCAACAGACGATTACATTAATTCTCTTCTTTTATCCGTTACATAATTAATGATAAAAGCTGACATCTAAAATATAATAAGTATTATAGTACTACACCATTACTCACAAATTAAAATTATCATAAAAAAATTAGATGGTTCTTCAGAAATTTAAACGAAACCAATAGTCTGTAGTTCTATTTTAAAATAGATAACATATTTTAGGGGTACTACTTAATCTTTGGTTCTCTTAAAGAACTATATAAAAGCTTACGATCTACATTTACATAGTTATTTTATTAAAATATTATTTAATTCATCTTTTATACCGAACATAATCTCTACTCAGAAACTGTTTAGTCTTTCACCTCTTATATCTGTAAGATAATGTCTTTTAAATAATAATATTATATTTATATTCAAATAAACTACATTTTTAACATGAATAGTACAGATAATAATAGTTTTCGTTAATAAAATCATTACTTCAAAGAACAAAATTGAATGTAAATAAGGACGACTTCGCCAAAAAATAAATAAAGTGCACGGTAATATTGGAAGGCTTTCTCTTTATAGTCTTCAGGTATTTATTTCCAACAATAACTAAACTAACCTACCCATAAAACATTATATTATAATAAACATTTCCATTTCTTACTTATTACAGTAGGTAGAAACAAAACACAACAAAACAGGGCAGGCACATGAACTACCCTCCATATATTTGTTATTGTTAAATCACAGTGACGAAAGCTGAAATAGATATGACCCAATTAATACCAAAAGCTGTTTAACCTACAGCAAGTTAAATAGTTGGCTATTATTAGGGACAAATTCGGCGACTAATTGACACGTTCAGAAGGCACTGATAATTTCTCAGGGAAAACAATACCTTTTGTTTTCCTATCGAATGATTGTTTCGGTTTGCTTCCCGATTTCAATGGTTTTTGTTCTCATATTGACAATACATTTCTTCCTTGCTTTTAAAAATAGAAATGAAAAAAAGTTTTTATCTTGAAAATAATCCATCATACAACTGCTTCTCAGACCAACAAGGTGAATTAATTTAATAACTGAAATGTCTTCCTATAAACCTAGAAATTCGAGGTGCGTATTTTGTTTAATTTTAATTTTTCAACATAATTCAATTATATTGTCTTGTAGTGATTTTTCATACAAACATAAAATTTAATATTATTCTAAAAATGGCTCCATAATTCTAGGTTTTCCAAACTATAAATAGACAATTTTGAAAAAGCCTACTATGATAGGCGAAACATCAATTTAAAGATTTTCATTTCATTCAAACCTAGACCCAAGAATTAAAAGAAAATTGTATATATAGTAATATAAAGTCTTCAAAACTGGAGAAGTGGGGATGCAGTCTTTATTGAAGGTGAGAGTCTTTTATGAAGAAGAGAAAAATAAATTCTCGAAAGCTCGACAGATCAAATTATTCCTTAGTTAAGGCCACCTTCAATAAAGACTACTCCAGTTTTGAAGACTTTTTCTCAACGAGTCAGTCGCGACTACTCTCCCTTTTATATATATATATATATATATATATATATATATATATATATATATATATATATATATATATATATATATATATATATATATATATAAAGAAATAAAGAAATATCGACAGGACTATTTATAAAAAAAGGTGAAGAAAATATTCCAATATTTTCTTCACCTTTTTTTATAAATAGTCCTGTCGATATTTCTTTATTTCTTTATATTGTTATATCCCTTGGGGTAGAGGTTTCACGCAGGTGCTATTGCAGCCTCCGTGGTGATGTTGGGTGTTGCCCGGAAATCCCTGGGTCTCCTGACAAAAAAAAAAACAACCGCAAATGTGCTAGCAGGTCCCTGGTCTGTGAACTCTTTGTGTTTTTTCAACTTCCAAGTTTCCCATCTAATAACTTGGTTATGTGCGACTGATGAGTGCTAATAAGCACGAAACACGTGTCGAGCACTACCATACAGACAGTTTCCCCAATATTTTCTTCACCTTTTTTTATATATATATATATATATATATATATATATATATATATATATATATATATATATATATATATATATATATATATATATATATATATATATATATATATATATATATATATATATATATATATATATATATATATATATATATATATATATATATATATATATATAACAACCAACCCAAACGTATTTATTTAATACAATGTTACGGTATTGGAAATGTGCCTTATCAATAAGCTATAGATGTATAATACGCTCTTCTTTGGTTAACATTTTCGAAAATGCCTTCACGAAATCAGAATACTGACAGATGTAAATAAGATGTTGACGTAATATGAACGTATACAAAATCGCCTATATTAATTTTTTTTTGTAAAATGCAAATAATTACATAAAAACCAGTATTTAGTTTTAAATATTCGAATTTTTATTTCGAAATTTATATTTAGTCTTTATGTTAGTTTATAAACAACTTTGCTTTATAAAAATTTTGTTAAAAGTAATAAATAATGGTACTTCTCTCTTGAAGCATTTTCATGTTTTCCCAATTTATTAACACCCCGTACATCTGATCTAAAATTTTTTTATCGTTAATTCATTTTCTCGACAAGCGGAACTTTTTATAAACAATGACTTTTGGTCGTAAAATGAATAATAAAGATTTTTTCCCTCTTGGGGACTCCATCCGCGGACACACACACACACATATATATATATATATATATATATATATATATATATATATATATATATATATATATATATATATATATATATATATATATATATATATCTTTTTTATTGTTTCTTTCTTGGGATTAGGTTCATTATAAAAACATTTTTTTTTTATTATTTTTTATTAAAAGTCCATTGACGTTTCGACCCCTTTTCGGGTTATTTTCAAAATGTTTTTTTTATTTGGTTTGTTAAAAGACCTAAAAATACATTATTGGTTAAAATTTTTTTTACAAAAACACAACAATACGACAGTAAAGGATTAAAATTTGGACATATTATTTTAAAATTCTACGTTCTTAACAGTAAACATTTTTCTACAATTGGAAGATATTTTTATTATACGCACCTTGAAAACTATAAGGTCTTAGAAGGACTAATCTGTTATTTGTTATCAGACACATTAAAACCTACCAGAGTATGTGTCTGATAACAAATAACAGATTAGTCCTTCTAAGACCTTATAGTTTTCAAGGTGCGTATAATAAAAATATCTTCCAATTGTAGAAAAATGTTTACTGTTAAGAACGTAGAATTTTAAAATAATATGTCCAAATTTTAATCCTTTACTGTCGTATTGTTGTGTTTTTGTAAAAAAAATTTTAACCAATAATGTATTTTTAGGTCTTTTAACAAACCAAATAAAAAAAACATTTTGAAAATGACCCGAAAAGGGGTCGAAACGTCAATGGACTTTTAATAAAAAATAATAAAAAAAAAATGTTTTTATAATGAACCTAATCCCAAGAAAGAAACAATAAAAAAGATATATTATAAATGGTTCAAGAAAAGTAACAAAGTATATATATATATATATATATATATATATATATATATATATATATATATATATATATATATATATATATATATGAATTGCAGAAATTTGTCTGTTCCTTCCCAAGGTGTTTTAAAACCTGAACAAGCTATTTGGACTTTCTCATACGTATTTTTAAAACAACAGATAATGACTTTATAAAGATGATAGCTTTAGATATATAGGTTTTATACTTTAATTCATCTGCCAAATCTAAAATCTAGTCAAGAAATATTAATTATCATATCAGATTTTATCAAATTATTGAATAGTATTTATAAGAATTTAGTTATACAATTTATTAGAGCAATTTATTATGCGATACTGTAAAGGACTCAAAGTTTCGAAGATTATCCCAGAAGGCATAAATAAAAAAATGCTACAATATTTACACTTTCATATTAATCAAACAATTTGTCCTGTCGCGTGTAAGCTGAAATGAACAACTGGTCTGTTTTTGTTTTCAGCAAACATCTTTTTTGATGTTAAATTAAGTAATTTTTTTCGAAAAACAGCTTCTTTGAAAGATGGTTTTTCAGAAATGGATCTACAAAATTTTCTCAAAAATAATTTTTTTAAAAGAATCTTTCAAAAATGCATTTTCCAAAAACTTATTTTTTAGGAAACATATTTTTTCTAAATTTAAATTATAAACTCTATTGGCTTAGAAAATGTCGGTAGAAAAATGACAAAAGGGGATCCTGAACTAACCTAAACGACCCGTTTTTGTGTTCGGTCAGGTTTACGTTTCCTTGTGTCTGCTGTGTTACTTTGTAGTAAACTACTTTCAAAAGAGTGTTTTTTTAATATGGATATTCTAAGTCTTTTTCGAAACAATGTTTGAAAAATGTACTTTCTAAAAGCATGTTTTCTTTAAAAAATATTATTTGGAAAAGTGGATAAAAAAATTCGAAAAGTTGGTATCCGAAAAAAAAGTTTTGAAAACATCTCTTGTTTTCGAATAACTAATCCTAAAAAAAAAATTACAAAATACAATGGATAACCTTTAATTACAAAGTAATTTACAAAGATGAAATTGGCCGCTTATAAGCGGAAGGGAAGTATTTATTGTAATATAGATAGACAAATAACATTGATCCGCTGATATAGAAACTTTTAAATTTCTCCAGTTTCACAATAAGTTAACAGTCCAATTTATGTTGTACTTATAAAATCATCAGCCCTCTCACGAACAATGTACAAGAGAATAATGATTTTTATGTCCACAAAACCAATTGACCTTATTTTATATTATTTTAAACCTCTTTGCTTTTTTGTGACTGTTATTGAAGCAATACATTGTACAGTATGAGGTATTTTCATTTGTTTAATTTATGCAATATCGAAAATTCGGAAATTGTCACTAGTTATTGTGAACAAATTTTTGGAGGTCATCGTTATTGGAACTGGAGAAATTTGTGTACATTTTAAAAAATCTTAGGTAATACACAGTAAGATGTGATTTTTGCTTGTGTTCTTATGTAAGCGCTTTTTTAACACGGTGTTTGTTTATTGCTTCATGTACTATTTTCTACGCCGGACAGTAAGCGGCAAGAATAACATACGGAAATAGTAAATTTTCCTCCTGTGTATCTGTTAAGTGGGTAAACCCAGTAAGAGTTGTGCCTTATTTTTGTTTTTTCAGTAAGCCTTCAGCTAATGATGGAAGTTATTTCTGTGAAATTCAGTGTCTTCCCTATTTCCATATGAGGGACCTCCTTCCAAGGTATTCGCTATGTATATCATTTATACCCTGTGTAAATATACGTTAGTGTATTATGCTACTGTACGAAATCTCTGCAGATTGTATTCCAGCGGCGTGCAACTTTTATTTATTCACAAGAATCTGGTAAAACGCAATGACAAACCACCACACAGTTTTGTGCCTAATACAACCTCTCAAATAGTACCGTTCGGATCATGTGATAAACTCCCATTATATTCGTAAAAAATGTTTAAAAATGACACATATCACTTGGAGACGATTAATACGTATATACGACTGCCTATAAGCTTTTTAGGTCACTTAGATATTTTATCCACAATCATTAGATATCCTACCAGTGTTAGTTAAGTAACGATCGATACTACCGCACTAGTGCGGTAATGAGGTAATAAGACAACACCTCAAAAATTATTTATTCATATTTATATATTTGTTCATTTTCAAGGCAATATTATTTGATACACTTCTTATAATAAATATTAATATCATATTTCTTACAATTAATAAAATTGATACCAGACAATAAGTTTAAATAAGTTGAATTAATGCTCAGTTCTTGGTCATGAATTTGCATTCACATTTTCACCGCGCATATTTCAAGCAATTCTCTTCTTGTTTCCTACGTCACTTTTGATATCCTACAGCGACTGTAGCGACTTCTACCCCTCATACCTCTTTACATGTGATGTAATGATGAAGTTTAAGATATTAACTTCAAAATAAGCTAACAGTGATGCTGATGATCTCCTGAAACAGTGGCCCGTAGATAGTTCAGGATTGGATAATTTAAGAAACAAAGCAATATTCTTTGGTAAACCCCAAAGGTATCAACTCCTACAGGTTGCCTAGTGCATTTTCCATTCTTATCAAGCATACAAAAATGACCACGATCAGCGTTCAACAGACGTAGCTTGGCATCACTTTGGATAAAGTCCACCATATTTACGCCTTCTGTACCTCCTGATGCTGCAAAACATTCTCCAGAGATGTTTATCTTTGTGTAGCGTATTACAATTTGAAAACACTACTACATGTTCTACTAGTAGTTTTGTCAACTCTTCTCTTGAACACGCATCTGCAACTTCAATAATGAGCGCAACTTCCTGGGTTAAAACCGTGTTGTTGTCAGCCTTTTGTAAATATCTACCATGTCAGGAATCAGGATTAGTTAAAATTTTATACATTTATATATCCTTGACATTTTCTTTTCAGAAACGCTATTAAACGCGTATCCGCGCATGCTGATTCCACATTTCTTTTTATGGATATAACACTCCGCAACATCGAATAATATGCCCAAAGGACGGAAAGAGTCTGAATCTTCGATAAATGATCAAAATACGCTAACAAGACCTTCTAGTTGGTAGCATTTGCTTTTTCTTTGCACATCATTTCTCGTATTGACCATACGTCAACTCATATTTTACTCTGATTTTTCATGTAAATTTGAATCAGGCATGACTATTATTTTGAACGTACTTATTTAAAACTTTTGATAAATAAACTTATTGACAACAAACGCGTTTTTAGGAAGCTGGTTACCACCATTTAGAATTATTATCCATAGATGTGTGTTTTAAATAACTGGTTTTATGTTTTTATAAAAATAAATATGTCTGTGAATATCTAATGATTGTAGATAAAGTTTTGTACGTAACACGTATGCTACTTCATTATTATCGCATTTATATGATTACCTGACTCGGCTTAATAGCCTCGTGGTGATTCCAATTGTTACGTAAATAATTATGAATAAACTTTAATATAGATTGTTGCGCCACTGATAGCTACGCCTTGGCGATATCTTTAGAAAAATGTATCTTGTTTTTATTGAAAAATAAAATATTGCTATATTGTCGAAAAATGGGATAAAACCTTTTTGCTAGCCGTCACAAGAAGCAGAGCAATAAGAAAAACAATTCTTACCTGAAGCTATATTGTTTTTTTTTTGTGCATTTTATGTAAAGTTTTTGGGTATATAAAGTATTTTTATATGTATATACGGTCGGATAGAGGGAATAGAAGCCGAAAAAATAAATTTATTTTACGAATAACCACCCGTTGAATTTATTCGTACGTAATTTGACTTTCGCTTTTGAATGAAAATATTTCATTAAATTTTAATATTTTAAACTTTCTTAGGTAATGCGGAATTCTCTATCAAGACCGTTTTTCTTTAAATAGATAGTATAAGGTCAATAATCTACCGGCACAGCCGTTATTTAAATTTTTAGAATTGATAAGCAAATTGGAGTATTTTGTTACGTGCATTCCTATAGAAGAGATACAGTCTTCTTAGAAAAGAATTTGATTAAGCGCGAAAGGAATTGAAAAATAATAAGGCTTCTTGAATAGGCGAAATACTAGCAAAAATAATTAGAAGAACAGGAAAATTAAGAATACTTACAAATTTACAACGTGTATAAAAAGAAGAAAGGGACAAAAAAAGGAATTTAAAACATTATCCTCTTAATATAAATATACAGCAGGCAGTCAACCGGGTAAAAGATATCCCCAAAAATTATTACTGTAAATCGGACTCGTTCGGGCGACTCTTGGGTCGTAACAGTACTGGTATCTGATGTAGAGTTAAGTTTAGCATCATGCTTAAACTGAAACTGAATTTTATGTTTCTCTAAAGTTAAAACAACCTCTACTTCAGCTAAAACTGACATCATTGGATTTGGCTGCCACGCATTACAGACACGTAACAGGCTGTGACAATTTCTTAAAATACAACAAAAGTAAAGGTGTTTTACAAGTAATAAAATACAAAAAAATTATAAATTTCAAATGCAAAACTTTCAAGTTTCAAAATTAAATTGTTTAGAGGAGGTACTTACAGATCTTAGAGGTCCAAGCACACAATCGACATAGGCAAGGTGCACTTCCGTCAACAGACAACTTAAAATGTTCATGTAATTACGTAAAATTCTAACATTTTTATGACGAATTACAGACAAATTCAAATTATACGTTACAAACCAAACAATTAAAACACAACTGCAGCGGAATACCGTGAGAGTTGCCTATCCGTTAGGGTGGACTGAAAAAAAATATTTTTGGAAATCTCAGTTGTCATATTAAAAAAAAAGTTGTAAGAAGGGTAGACAACTAAGCTGATTTTTTCAAAATTTAAAAAATGCGCCCGAAGGGTGGTGAAAATATTTATTTTCAATGTAACATTTTGGATCTGGCATAGCAAAAAGGTGATATCATGATACTCATGACACAAAAAAATTGGTTCAAATATTTTAATCTTTAACCGCGCCAGACGGTAATTAAAGCCCAAATAGGCAGCTATTCGCTTAAAAACATGATGATTTATTTAAATCGCTCGTCAAATTTATATTTGTTATCAACACTAAGCAGACCAGTTTTAATAACAGTAAACGCCGCAGGCTTTATCAATAAAAAAAAAAAAAAAAAAACACTTAGTCAACCCAGAATGCACCACGGGGAGGTGGCTGCATGTCGAGTTATTGTTAGTGGGGGCTGAGTGATATTGCATTCGCTTCGATCTGTTAATTCGGTTTTAGCCTTCAATATGCGTCGTATACCAATATCCCTAATATGACTTCTATCAGCGGCAATCATAGATACCAAAATTTTTTCCGAGTGGGCAAAATATGCAATTACTTTACCGATAATTCTTCTTACTTCTTTAGGCAGGCCTCTTGACTCACTAATGGTGCAATAGGTGCGTACACTTTGATAATAAACTGTACTAAAAGAAGTAAGTTTTACGCAGGACTGCAAGTGGCTACATGAAAGCACAGTACTGGATTACCTGTGGTTAACCATCGCGCATGGTTAATTTTTCCAGGATCTCTCTTAGATAAAGCTTCCGAACAGCGACCATCTCTAATAGCGCAACAGATCTGATATAAAAATATCACTGGTCTGTACTTAAATCCTTGTCGTCAACTTCAGGTAATAGGGTATAGATTGATTGAAACAAATGTAGAGGTTTGGTTTCGCATGACACCAGCAATAAACAAATATTCAATTCAATTATTCTAATTACACCGCCTTCCCAGTCAGTATTGACGTTGGTGCCATCACAGCCGATTGCTTTGAGATTCTTTGGGTTCGCAGAATTTTCTTATACAGAATAGGATATTTGTGGCCATGTTTACAGCATTAACAGGTGAAGTAATTGATAAGTGACCAAAATATTTGCTTCCTGGCTCTTCTATTAAAGCTACATGCGACTGAGACTAAGTAATAGTCTCTGGAATCGTATGGAGGGAATGAAGTTAAAGCAGGTTATAAAAAATAGTATTTCATAATTAATCAACAATAACAACAATAAAATATGGTGTGGCTTTAAATAACTTAAATAAGATACTTACTAATTTACTTCTCTTAAATTATCTCTGTAAGGGCGACTCTTCTCCCGACCAACGGGCACATGCCGTATCTCGACATCTTCAGAACGACTGCCCATCACTTTGTCATCGTCACTGATGATCGGTGCATTCCTAGGTCAGCATATCTTGACTTACTCCGTAAAGTTAAACAAAACCAAGCTGACCTTCAATGTCGTCACCAAGTCCACCGAAGAACAAAGTGTCTATTCATCGTTATTGCCAAAATAGTCTTTATATAAATAAAGTCTGATTTTAAAAATAATTAATAAAAGAATCTATGATAACATAACTATGACATATGCCCCTCGTTCGCGAAAGCTGCACCCAGCAATAAACAGCTTTACAAAATTTCCATTTTACTATTGCTCTTCTGACGTCTGCATCTATGGGATCTGAGTACAAGATATTTGAATTTGCACAGTATGCTTTCCATCTAGATCTAAGATACTCTGTGTTATCTGGCGTAGTTGTAAGTTGCTTAGCAAGTACACAAAAGCATGCCATCCCCATGAATGCTGCTTGTCTCTTTCCCTCGGCATCTCTGGCCACAAATCCGTCCTCTGTTGCTCCTGTCAGTGTTTTTGCATATGTTCCTGTGGGTGCCTCTCCTAGTAGGGAGGACATTGATGAAAAACCAAAATTCTTTACAGCCATGGTACCCGAGTAGGATGCTAGGTCTGTGTACAGATCTGGCAAGTCTAAGGCGTCTCCATGCAGGTTCAGCTCCTCTACTTTCATTTTGACGTTGGTTCTTCCGCTAGCGGATCGTATTTACTCTGTCTAACATGTTTCTTCATAAAAACTATACCAGGATTACTTAACCAACTTGGAATAGATGTACCATTTGTTGACCTTCTGGGATGATTAAACATTCGCTCGTGTGGTGTACAATTGATTGAAGTACATAAAAGTGACCTTATTGGATGCAGTGAATCGATGAGCACATCTTGCCATTGCTTTATATGTAGATGTCTAGATTTTAAAGCTAACTGAACAGTCTTCCAGATTGTTCCATTATATTTTTCGCATTGACCGTTACCTTCAGGGTTATAGCATGTTGTTCGACTTGTAGCAATCCCGTGACTTGTTAAAAAAGATTTCACTTCAGCTGACAAAAAAGTTGTTCCTCTATCACTATGAATATATGCAGGAGTACCAGACACAGAGAATAGATTAGTAAGGCAATTAATTACTGTTGAGGATGTCATATCCGAGCATGGAAAGGCAAAGGGGAATCTTGTGTATTCATCAACAATATCAAGTAAGTATCAATTTGGTTATTAGATGGTAATAGTCCTTTAAAGTCAATACTGAGTCTTTCAAATGGAGCTGTTGCCTTTATTAAAGTTCCTTTGTTTTTATAAAATCGTGGTTTTATTTCTGCACAAACTGGGCATGTGGATCTTATTCTTTTTACATCTTCTAAGGAATACGGTAAATTCTTGCAGCGAATCCAGTGATAAAATTTTGTAATACCTGGGTGACATAGTGTATTATGTAGTTCATACAAACTTTTATCCGAAATAGATGGTCTAATTGCTGCTGATATCCTTGAGAGTGTGTCTGCTACGATGTTTTGATTGCCAGGTCTGTAGATTATATCAAATTTATAGCAAGATAATTCCATACGCCATCGCATTATTTTCTCATTTTTAATTTTTGAGGAGCATTTGACATCAAACATAAAAGCTACTGATCTTTGGTCTGTAATAAGTAAGAAATGGCGACTCATTAAATAATGTCTCCATTTTCTAATAGCTTCTACTATTGCGTAAGCTTCTTTCTCGACGCTAGAATGCTGTTGTTCGGTTTTTGATAGGGTTCTAGAGAAAAATGCAACAGGTCTACCATGCTGTGTCAACTGAGCTCCAATGGCGAATTCGGAAGCATCAGTTTCTACAGTAAATGGGGCTTTTTCGTCAACAGAGGTGACAACTGCGTTGATAATATCTTGTTTTAACCTCTCAAAAGCTAGAACTTGATCTGTTTTTAACGGAAATTGTTTAATACCAATAAGTGGATGAATTTTCTCAGAAAATTTGTAAATAAATTTTGAATAATGGGCAAACATGCCCTGAATCCTTCTAAGAGACGCACCATCTGTTGGTATTGGTAAATTAATTATTGGTTGAAGTCGATCAACGTCTGGTTTAATGATTTTCCCTTCTATTGTATAGCCAAGGATATTGATACTGCTCAAGGAGTATTTACATTTATCTTCGTTTAGGGTAAGGTTGTATTTCTTTACAGTATCCATAAATTTTTTTTAATTTTGATCATGATGTTCTTGTGTTTTTCCACAAATGGTGACGTCGTCCAAAAAAGCATAGGTATCACTTAATTCTTCATTTTGTATAATGCTGTTGATCATGCGTTGGAAACAAGCAACTCCAGTGGTAACTCCAAAAGGAATTCTTGTAAATTGATAGAGGTTACCACACGCTTCAAATCCGGTTAGACTCGTTCGCTGTCTAGAATGGGTATTTGATGATAAGCACTGCGCAGGTCAATCGAGCTAAAATATTCATATTGTGAAATTTGATTAATCACATTGTCGATATTTGGCAAAGGATATGCGTCTAGTAAAGTAAATTTGTTTATTGTCAAAGAATAGTCAACAACCATGCGTTTCTTATGATTCGTGTTTGTCGTTACTAAGACTTGTGCTCTCCAGGGCGAATTACTTGGTTCTATGATATTTTCTTTGAGTAATTTTTGTACTTCATTTTCTATAAACTTGTAATCTTCAGAAGAAAACCGCCGAGATTTTATCGCAATAGGTTTGCAATTTTCTGTTAACTGAGCAAATAGTGGATATGGTTTTACATTTGCTGTAGCTAAACTACATATAGAAAGAGGTGTTTTTTTTCCACCAAAAACGAATTCTACTAGAGAATATTTTTGAAGAATATCATGTCCAATAATAACGTCAGCACATAAATCGTCCATAATAAAAAGCTTCACATTTAAATAGCTTTGACTGAATATTTTTAAATTCGCAATACAGAAACCACAAACTGATGAATTTAAAGACGACGCAGCCATAGAAACGTTTAAATTAGCAGGAAAAATGTTCAGTTGTTTCTGAGTTGCAAGAGCATTAGATATGTAGCTATCTGAACTGCCAGTATCAACTAAGGCATCTGTAACAGCGTTGTTAACCTGAATTTTAATGATGGCTTTAGATAAGCATGATGGAGACGCTGCTGACATCATCCCTATTAAGGCGGCAGATGTTTTATTGAACCGTTTTTGATTTTTCGATCTGCACACCTGTGAAAAGTGTCCAGCTTTGGCACATGAATGACAGATTGAATTTTTAGCTGGGCATTTATCTCTAGAATGTCTATTTTTGCCACAAAAATAACATTTGGAAGCAATGGCAGCAAGTGTAGAATCATTTTGCATGTTTGATGTATGAGTGTTTGAAACTGCAGCATTAATACTAGAATTGGATGTATAAGAATCAGATTGTTGTTGAGCCATTTCTAATGATCGAGCTGAATCATATGCTTGTTCGAGTGTTAAAGTTGTATTTTCAAGTAATCTTTGCCTAATATGAGCGTTATTTAAACCTCGGATAAAAGAATCTCTCATGTAATCATCCCTATTTTTGTCTGCTGTGACAGATTTGAAATTGCATTCTTTGCTTAAAAGTTTTAGAATCTGCAAATATTGATCGATTGATTCACTTACTTGTTGTTTTCTTGTGGATAAAGTATGTCGTGCAAAGATTTCACTATGGGGTTTAACATAAAGTTTTTCAAGAATAGTCATAGCTTCTGTATAAGTTTTGCTTTCACTTACAGGTTCAAAAACTGAGGGACTTACATGATTTATCAGCAGATTCAGTTTAGTTTCGTCTTCTGAAACCTTAGCAGCTCCTAAAAAGTTCTCAAATGTTCGTTTCCAATGATTCCAGAGTTGTGCAGCGTTACTTGAGTTTGTATCGATTTCCAGGCGATCAGGTTTGAGTAGTTTATCCATTTTCGATTATGTAATTTTAGTTTATTAAATTGTAATAAAAGAAACCTTCACAATTCAGGCTTTAATAAACTAAAATTGTAGTAGAAAAGAAACGATTGACAATACTGACATTACATGACATAAAGTATTAACAATTAACTAGGTAAACTAAATACAGTGTAGGTCAATATATACAACACTATACAATACAAATATGTTGGTCAAGCCGCCAGAAGTTGATTAAATTTACAAAAAAAAACTGCGATTTTTAATGTTGATGAGAAATTGTAAAAATTTGTATCTAGTTTTGATCAAGAAAATCTTGAAGAGACGTACTTATAGCACAATTAAAATTCGCGTAAAAGGTTAATTTAATAATTATTGAAAATTAAGAAAATATTTATTTCTTTTTATTTTATTTTATTTACTGACTGAAGAAAACTTTATAATTATTTAACTTTTATAAAATATTGCATTGATAGCCACATTTAACGCCATATAGAAGGTTCACTCTTATCAATTTATAAAATAAAATTAAACTTGTTGATGCTCATTTCATTTTTTTCCTACAACATTTCTTTTAAATATCTACATAAAACACCTTCAAAAATGGCACTCCTTGCAAAATGAGATCGTGACACATGCATTTATGGCAACATATAAAAAGACTTTACCGAAGACTGACTTAATCTGAATAACGCTGATCAATGATAAATTATGCACAACTATGAGCCAGAAGTTGGTTAGTTATATTAAAGATAATACAAATTTCCCTACGGACTTAACATTCACCACTTTTTGGATGGATTTTCCTTATCCCCAATTTTTCATCTCCACAATTCTACGTAATGATGCAAGATAGATGCAGCTGGAAGCGGCTTGCTTTGATAAAGTTATCTCTACTGAGCCCTGAGCCCTAGGGCATTTTCGAGACACAAGATACTATTATGTGTTAGGTTTCCTAACGTGATGTTAGTAGGATGATGTAACTGCCTCTTCTTTGCTTGCGTGCAATGTGGTGCCATTGAGTAACAGCTTCTGTTTGCTCAGGTCCCTGGCTCCCCTTTTGTGCATGTTATTTGCACTCATCGCCAATTTCCAACTTGCTTCTCTTACATATTCTCTGTAAGGGCAGCTCTTCTCCCGACCAACGGGCACATATCTTATCTCGACATACTCAGAACGACTGCCTATCACTTTATCATAGTCACTGATGATCGGTGCATTGGTCAGCATACCTTGACTTTGATCAATTCATCATTTCTGACATCAAAATAGATGGCTTCAGCGTCGTTTCTGTCCTCGGTAGCCTTTTGTTATACGCGCATTCTTTTTTTTTTTGTAATTCTCGACGGATCCTATTTTTGTCCACTACGTTAACTGGGTTACCCGATGAAACAAGTCCCAAATCTTTCAGGGCAGCGGTTGCAATTTTGTCTACTGTTCAGCTTGATGTACCAGTCATATTAGCAATTTGGGCAATATTTGGCAATGAAACTCTCATTTCGTTGGATATTTCTTTTGGTCTATTTTTCTTCTCTAGCTGTTTTTTGAAATAGATAGCACCACTTGAAGTCTTGGTCTTTAGTCAAGTCTTTTTCGCTGGATAAACTACCTTCTACATTTTCACTACGTGGGCTAGAATCAGACGTCAGGCTACTTGCAGTACTTGTCGATGGGATTGAAGTTTGAAGTAGACCGCGCATTTCTTCTTTTTTCTTATTTGTTTTTCAGTACTTAGTTTATCTATCCCAGCTATTCGCATTTTGTTTACAAAACACAACCCGAAGACGAAGTCTGATTATGGGACCAAATTGCACTTATACCACTGGAATATTATTTCTAGAACGCTTTCTCGGTTTGATGTAACAGAACACGTTCTTACAACGATTAAAGTCACACTATCGCAATCCTTTATATAATATAACATATCTAAGTGGCGCGCCGCGCATCTGCCATGTCACAGCAATATGATGCAGGGACGTCTTTACATTTATTCAAGTACCCTCTACTTTTATCAGTGCAGGGACGCAGCTAAACATTAAGATATTTTTCCAGCATTTTCTTTCGACCATAAGTGAATCAGAAACAATCTAATTTTCGTGTGGCAGGTTAAAACCATCAAATTTCTAAATTTGCCCTTTTTAAGTCACCAGGGACCAGGATTAAAATATTTCAACCAAATTTTTTTGTCACTAGAGAGTGGACCCCTATACCTACCTTAAAGGTACGGTTTCCTCGGGGCGACCATCATAGGCGTTCGTCGCTCGGCGATGATCGCGAACCACTGCTAATGGCAAAGTCGCTCAACATAGCCCCCTGGAGGGAGACGATTACATTGATTTGCCATTGAGCAGTGGTTCACGATAATCGCCGAGCGACGAACGCCTATCATGGTCGCCCCGAGGAAATCAATCGCACCTTTAAGGTGCGATTTCCTCGGACCATGATAGGCGTTCGTCGCTCGGCGATGATCGTGAACCACTGCTCAATGGCAAATCAATGTAATCGTCTCCCTCCAAGGGGCTATGTTGAGCGACTTTGCCATTAGCAGTGGTTCACGATCATCGCCGAGCGACGAACGCCTATCATGGTCGCCCCGAGGAAATCAATCGCACCTTTAAGGTGCGATTTCCTCGGACCATGATCAGGCGCGGCCCGTGAGTTTTTTTACAGGTGGGTCAAAATTTTGTGGGCAACTAGTGAAAACAACGCAACAAGCAAAATCCCCTTTTTTAATTAAGGAAGGTTTTTTAATAATATGCCAAGAAATTATTTACCTACAAATAAACACCGCAAAAATCATAAAATAGGTACTGCAGTATATTGAACATTACTACTCTAGATGTTTATGGCTTTTTTCTATGTGTTTTAATACTCTAGAATAGTAGATTTCTAGCGGCTTTCCGTTTTGATACGTTTAGCATCTCCTCAATAGAGGTCGCGCCTTGTCCTTGTACTAAAAGCCGACAATAAACAGAACAAAATTCTGACCTAAATAAAATAAAATTAGGAACGCTGCCGAAACTCCGTTTTCTTTAATAAATACAATACTGGCGACTAGACATAGTAATACGATTTTGTCTACGCACTTGCAAGCTGTAGTAAATATGAGATTGCCAACAATTTTGAAAATATTTTATCGAGGAACAACTTGTTGCCAATACACCTTTTAGAGCCGATCTAATTTTTTAAATACCAAAAATTAAAAAAAAAGTTTAGCCCAACACAGATTCGAACCCGCGACCTTCTGGTCAATTCGCCAAGACTATACCACTGGACTACGCTGGTAATGTAAGAAAACCCGTCCGATGCCCGTTAAATTTATGCCTAGCGCGGGCCCGAGAGAAATCGTATTTATAAATTTTTTATGTTTAGCCGCTAATTAATATTATTAATACAATGCAAATACAATTTTACATTAGCTACCTATTTAGTTTTTCTTTTTCCGAACCAAATGTTTTGAAAGAGTATAGGTATTTGACGGGGCGGTTTGAGTGTATTTTCATAGTGGGAGTGGCCTGATATTATTGGTGGGCCGTCGACCAATTGTGTCTCTTTTTAACTCCCTAAAGCGCGTATGTCTATTTCCCTCTTACTTTTAATGAATTTATATTCTCCATATAAACCTATAAGATCAATTTAAAATATGACCCAGCCCGGAGCAAGCTTGGATATCCTTTGACGATGGCTTGGCGTGATTCTTTCTTGGGGAGGTTTCGCATGGAACTTTGAAACAAAATATTCTTTTTTGGTTTTAAAAAATTAATAATAAATTATTAGATAGATCATTGAAAATTTTAGGTGGGTCATTGACCAAATGACCTTATGGACGGGCCGCGCCTGACCATGATAGGCGTTCGTCGCTCGGCGATGATCGTGAACCACTGCTCAATGGCAAATCAATGTAATCGTCTCCCTCCAGGGGGCTATGTGGAGCGACTTTGCCATTAGCAGTGGTTCGCGATCATCGCTGAGCGACGAACGCCTATCATGGTCGCCCCGAGGAAACCGTACCTTTATAAGGAAATCAAACACATTTAAAAAGCGTTGCACATATCTTTGTGAATTACTCGCCGTGGCTGAGTCGTAGTCGCCGACTTCTGGCGATCGTGGAGGAAAACGCGGCTTTGACTGCAAAAAGAGTTTCTGACGCAACACATTTTTTAGTTTTTCGGAGTATATTTTTTTTTCTCCAACTCTGCGATAAATAACCAAAACAGGTGTGAGCTTTTTGTTGAATAATTTATTACTTTACTACATACTTTACTTGAGCAAACCGTTAAAATTGGGAATGATATATTCTTATTCGATAAAAGTTTTTGAAAAATGCATATGGGTGTACCTCGACTAAGTTTTGGTAAAGTTGTGTGGTCTAAGTAATTTAAGCCCAAAATGAAAATCCCAAATCAATAGTTTGAAAGAAAACTTGATTTTACTAATTTTTTTTAGATTATGCGGCTGTTTTTTAATAAAAAAGAGTAGTATAAAATTTTTTAGATTGTATAATCTTCTTTTAAGTCCTGGTAACAATATAGTCTTAGTGGAAATATTTAATATTTTTAAATAGCTTCGATAATCCCGAAAATTTTTGATACCAGTCTGTTAAATGGTACGACCAAATGAGATGGTTTATGAATTCATTTTAAAATAAATTTAATGCAATTATCTACAAATAAAAAAAATTGCCTCTCTATTTACATCTGTTCAAAAGATGTAGGTAATAGAAGGTTGAAAAATTCGAACAAAAAAGTTATGGGATCAGAATATTGTCATAGATCTTAATAATTCTAAGTTATGGTTGAAACTGTTCATCATTTTCAAAAAGTTGATTTAATTTCAAGTAAAATGAAAAAATAATCTTTTATCTGGAATAAATACAAAGATAGGATCGTCGGAAACTGTATGTCTCCGACGCGACGGTGATGTCAGTAGAACACTTACGAAATGCATTTAATAGCTGTACTATTACTTTTTTTCGAGCTTTACTTACCTAGTGAAAGTTAAAAATTCATTTCCTTTAATTTAATTTCTTTTAAATGAATTATTTTGAATGTATCATTCTATATAAAAAGACAAAATGATACATTGAAAATACTTCATTTGACGAAAATTAAATTAAGAGGAATTAATTTTAAATTTTCACTAACTAAACCTTAAAAAAAACTTAATAATACAGCTATTAAAAGCATTTCGTCAGCACTCTACGCGGTTGGCACTGTCAACACCGTCACATCGATGCGGACATACATTTTCCGACGATCCTACCTTTGGTTTTATTTCAGATAAAAGATGTTTTTTTTTCTGAAATTGAGTCCACTTTTTGAAAATGATGAACAGTTTCAACCATAACTTATAAGTAATGAGATATATTATTACAACATTCTGATTCCATAATTTTTTTGTTCGAATTTTCCGACCCTTCAATTACCCATATCTTTTGAACAGACATGCATTTTTTTTGATTTATAGATAATTGCATTAGCTTTACAATGAATTCATAAACCATCGTATATGGTCGTACCGTTTAAGAGATAGGTACCAAAAACCGACCAAGAACTAATTTTTTCATGTTTTTTTTGCAGGATTATCAAAGCTATTTAAAAATATTAAATATTAGCACTACGAAAATATTGTTTTTTTTTTATCTAAGACATCCCAAGTAGACTTCAAGCTTAAGTACTAACGTACCGTGGGTGTCTGAAGAGAACGGAAATGTAGTCTATTGACACGGGATTTAAAGGATTGGAGGTTGGAACCGGAAGGAAAATCATCTGCAGGCAATGAATGAGCGAGAAAAGTGGTCTGTTCTAGGCTGAACAGTTCTGTAGCTGGAGTAAAGGGATGCATATGTAACGCGCATCTTGTTGTTCCGTTAGGAACAGTCAAGGGGGAATAATACCGGCTAGTTCTTCAGAGCAAAATCCGTAGAAGTACCGGTAGAAATGGGATAAATCCCCAACAGCGCGGCGATGAGCGAGAGAAGGGAGTTTTCTTGTGAGGACTGGGTCATCGATGAGTCGAATGGCGCTTTTTGGATAGAATCAAGGATGTTAAGTGTCGAAGGTGATGCCGCTTCCCAGATGTGGGAGCAGTACTCTAGGTTGGGTCTTATTTGGGAAACATAGAGAGTGTATAAGCTGGAAGAGAAGTATTTTCTGGCATAACCTAAAAAAATTAGTAAAATCAAGTTTTCTTTTCAAACCATTGATCTAGGATTTTCATTTTGGGCTTAAAGTATTTAGGCCACACCACTTTAATAAATTCTGAAAAAAAAAATGGAAGTGGGAAGACCTTTGGGTTAAACTTAGTCGAACATACCGTGATACCTTTTATCTGAACAACTAACTGAAATAAGATTTGTTATTTTTAGTTAACCCTTTTTACGTAACACTTTGTCTTAAAAGGAAGTAGATATTCCACTCTGCCGGTTTGCCATTTAATAGGGGAATTTAATTTCAGTAAACATAACATGAATGCAAAATAAAGTGTTGTACTTTCGGCTCCCACTATGTTTTAGTACCCCAATAAAACTTCCAAAAGACAATTGGCAACGACTTTAAATTACCTTTTTAAACTTAATATCATTTAAATTGCTTATAAATGGGCACTAATACAGGTTTTTTACAAAAAAACATCGACTGTAAAAAGTTTCTTAGATGTATTAATTTAATTTGTAATATCAGAACAGTTATTATTTCCAATAATATTTATGTCACCTTTGTATTATTTAAGAGATAAAATACGTATAATAAGTTCTAAATAACTTATACTTCAGAATTTGTTATTTTTCTTTTTATAAAGAGTCTAATCACCCTACGATTTTCCAAACACTGTTGATCCATAGGATAGCTAGGCCAATATGTAAATAGTATTCGGAAATGTTTTTTTCATTAGCAAAGAAAGTTAAATAAACACATGGACTCATAGTCGTCTCACGTAGTGGAAAAATTAGTTTTTAGTGCCACATTGCAGATAAAAGTCTTTTGCGGTTATTTGCGTACATAGGGCAGTTCTATCCCCTACATGCCTTTAGAGCAGTGGTCGCCAACCCGTCGATCGCGAGCTACCGGTAGCTCGCAAAGGCAATTCTGGTAGCTCGCAAAGCATTTTTAAAATGTAAAAGGTTGATATTTCCTAAATTCCGCAAATTCTCATAATAAACGCAAGTGACGGCAACACTGCGGTAAACGATCTGTAGCCGACGCGACCGACGTCACGTCATCACGCTAGAATTGGCTAGAACCGATCAGCGCGACAACGCGCTAGTGTTCGGGAAAAATCTGGGTTGCTTTGAACGATTCACTGTCAATACGGGGAACTACTTCTTCACTCTGGAGTTCGATGGTTGAGTAGGGGACGAGTGCTAACACGTTTTAATGATGTCTTACCTACTATAATCAAATTTTTCAAACAACGCGATGAACCGATTCCAGAACTGGAAAATTTAACCTGGCTCAGAGATTTTGGTTTTCTTGTGGATATTACAGAAAAATTAAATGAACTTAATTTGAAGTTTCAGGGTAAAGACAAACAACTAGCGGAAATGATTTCTGATATAAACGCATTTATAAATAAGCTTGTATTTTGGGAATAAAACCTAATCAACCGCAATACCAAGCATTTTCCTATTTTTTCAGAAAAGATCTCAAAATCCGTTGGAACTTTATGATAGAAAATATCATGTAGAAATAATTTCTAACTTTAAGGATAACTTCAAAAATAATCGTTTTAAGGATTTCGACGAAATTGCTTTAGTGGCGCAATTTGTTGTTTTTCCCTTCATGGAAATTGATATCCAACAGTTTGTAACTTGTGTTATGCAGAACTTTGGCGAAGACATCGCTGTGACAGAAATGGAACTGATTACATTTCAGAACATAGCTTTAAAATCGTTAAACTCAACTACAAAATGTATCTGGCCTTTAATAAGCAAAGAAAAACATCCAGTCTTATGTCGTGTTGCCTTGAAAGTGAAAGCGTTATTCAGTTCAACATGTTTGTGTGAATCCTCTTTTTCCAATATGAAGTTAATTAAAAACAAATACCGCAATCGACTTTCAGATGAACATTTGGATAATTGTATTCGAATGGCTGTATCAAATTATACCGCAAACATTAAAAAAATTATTAATGACTCTGAGTGTCAGCTCTCTCATTGAACATGCATTAAATTAGTGTATCACTATTTTTGTTACTTTTATAGTTTTTTAGTTTTATTAAATCGCATCCTAACCGTAAATAGCATAAAAATTTTGTTTATTTTTTTCCTGTAATTATTTTTCATGAGTACTTAGTTAACTTAGGTACTTAGTATGTACTTGTACTAAAATTAACTAAAATATATTATTAGTTTATTTCTATTAGTATAATATGTTAGTAAACCTAACAAATCTGTGTCGAATACAACTGTTTATTTAGGTTGCCTTACGTTGCTTACGGGCTAGGTAGCTCACTGTCTATTCCAAAACTATCGAAGTAGCTCGACACACTAGAAAGGTTGGCGACCACTGCTTTAGAGCATACCAACTATGCTTTGTGTGTGGGTCTTTGTACTATAATAAAAACTTGGCTTTTCCATTTTTTTTTTGTTTTATATCGGCACAAATTGATTTTTGTTCCGAAAACATATAGATGGTACAATCACCTTAATAGGTGTACATAAATTGTCAATATTTTTTATGTTGAGGGAATAAAGTAAAACGTGTCTTCAGTTCTCTGCAAAAAATTCTTTGTCGAGGTTATCCTCATTAGGCTAGGATTTGTGCAATTAAATTAAATAATTTTCCCAATATACCTATCATTAACTAGGTATAAGTAAAGATACACCATTAAGATAATTCAAATTAAAATATAATTAACACAGCACAACCATAATACAAACCTTGTGTGCAAATTAGGGCACTATACGTGTTGGTAGTCTCTTAATTATGTAGTACCTACTTGTGGGAACAAAAAGCTGATCCTATACAAGATGTAAGGAAAAAAGAGGTGTTTTTTACACAGGTAAAGGTTTTTCTAAAAATTTTGTATTTTGTATTTTTGTATGTACGAAGACTAAAAAAATAACCTTTTTTTCTGATGTGGTTTCTCAGCGTCTCAATTCATTGGCCAAAAATTCCACTAAAAAATTTTTAGAAAAAAATTTAGTCATTATATAGCGTGGCTCTGTAGCTTGAACTCAAGCTAGGAGAGCTGCACCTTTTTTTTTAAATCGAGGAGAAAAAAATTAAAAATATGGTAATAAATTAGCAATAAAATAGCAAAAACTTTATATAAGAAAATATTTGAAAAGGTGTAGATCTGCTAGCTTGATTAATATACTGAAGGCCTACTTGAAGTGACATTTCGAATTACAGCTTGTAAAAAGATTTCAGGTCCTGACAATGGTAGTCTTTTAGGGGGAGAGGCCTCAAAATCTTCAACTTTTAAATTTTTGCTGTGGTTCTAACCCTAGAAAATTTTAATTATTTCCAATATCACTGGGTTTCTGTTGGCGATGGTTCTTCGCTGCACCTGCGAATCCACATGAGAAAAACTACCGCGTTGCTTACAGCCACCTGAAATCAAAGAAATCCTTCAGACTACATTATTTATACAGTGCTTTTTTTTTTTAACTCGGGACACGGGATTTGCATGGTAATTTTATTGTTACATCCCATGTTAACTTTTTTTCTACTAAAAATTTTGGGCCAAATATTGGCAGGTACATATTTTAGGGTTGTCAATTCGCGTTGAACGGTTTTTTCCCAGCAATTCCATACCAATTTCAGGAAAATCTATTATTTTTTCATGATAAATTACAGTTTTTTAGTCCTTGTATATTTAGTTACCAGTGACAGATTAATTTAAACAATGCATTGAACTGTCAAAATCAAATACCTGACATGCAAAAAAATGCGTTTTACCAAAAAAAGAAGTCATTTTTTAATCTGTGATAGACTTAAGGTGGATTTATAAACTCAGTTGAGGTTCAGTTGAGGTTGAGGTTGGCAGTTCGTGCAGTTGAAGTTCGCAGTTGAGCTTTTTGGGCCATTTATAAACTCAGTTCGCTGCTTTCATTTCATTGGTCCGGGGTGAAGCGACATTAATGACAACTGACTTTTCAATTTTTGTCTTGTTTTGTTGTTTGGTTTCTGTAAAGTTGATTTATTTATTGGTTTAAAATGGATAATATCAAGGAAACTGATATATTGGGTTTATTTACCATTACAGTTATTATATATGCCGCTGTAAAAATTCGGAAAATGCAACGTCGGCAGAGAAAATTTAAAACGAGGCCAATCAATAGAAATAGAAAAAGTGGAGGCCTAGGATATTATAGGAAGATGAAGTCAGGAGACTTGTCTCAATTTTTTAAATACACAAGAATGACTGTCCCCGTGGTTCAAAAATTACTTTGCAAAATAAAAGGCCGAATTCAGAAACAGCACAGAAGCGATGGTATTTCCCCAGCAGACCGGCTAATTATTACTTTGCAGTAAGCAGTCATCAGTTCTTTTTAAATTTAAAGTGCACATATCTTATATATGCAAATAAAACTTAAAAATTTGTTTTTATTGCAGATATTTATCTCAGGGATCAAGCATGCAAAGTTTAGCTTGGACCTTTCAAATTGGCCACACGACTGTGCACCAAATAATTCATGAAACATGTGATGCAATATGGGATGCACTAAGTCCAGAATACCTAAAATGCCCCTCGACAACCGAAGACTGGAAGAAAATTGCAGAGGGCTTTCAAAATCGCTGGAATTTCCCCCATTGCTTGGGTGCCCTCGATGGTAAACATATATATTATACATCGAAGCTCCAGCCAAAAGTGGCTCTATTTATTATAATTATAAAAAAAGCTTCAGTATTATCTTGATGGCAGTATGTGATAGCCAGTATAAGTTTACATATGTGGATATTGGAGCCTACGGCTCCCAAAGCGATGGAGGTGTTTTCAAAAACAGTTCACTGGGAGAAAACTTAGAGAGATTGCAAATACATATCCCTCCTCCTAAAGATTTATCCGGCACAAATATTAAAATGCCCTATTTTTTGGTTGCTGATGAAGCGTTCCCCTTGAAGCCATATATAATGAGGCCTTATGGAGGAAAACATTTACCTTTCCTTCAAAAGATTTTCAATTATCGCCTTTCCAGAGCCAGGCAAGTTATTGAAAATACTTTTGGTATTTTAGTGGCTAGGTGGCGGATATTAAAAACACCAATTAATGCCAAAGTTGAAAATATAGATCATATCGTCAAAGCAGTTACAGTACTTCACAATTACTGCAGTTCAGAATTAAAAAATGAAAATTTGTACTGCCCTCCTGGTTTTGTAGATGAAGAAGAAACTGGTGGAGAATGGAGACAACTTCAAAACCCCCTTAGATCAGTGGGAAGACTGGGGGCAAATTATGCACGTGCCCAACTGTACAAACTTAGGGACACACTGGCAGAATATTTTATTTCTGCTGAAGGCAGTGTACCCTGGCAGAGGAAAGTCGTTACTAGAGGACGAGTTTTTAGTGAGTAAAGGACGTTTGAGACGTGGCATAGTTTGTAAAATCAGCACAGTGGCGTTTCTGTTTTCTTTATTTTATTGAAAGGTTTGTGTTATTTGTTTATTGTTGTACTTTTACTACTTTAAATATTGCATTCAGAAGTCCGTAACTTTGTGCTATGTCATTGAAGCTAAAATGTTGAAGTACAAACATTTCAGCTTATGACCTTTTAAGTATTTGCCATAGAACTGAGTATTTGTTGTGAAAAATGTATTCAATAAAACAACCACTGATATTTTGTTTTATATTATATTGTTATTTATAGGAAATGAAGTAAAATAAAACAAAGTTGTCACCTTATGCCCTTTAAGTATTTGCATAGAACTGATAATTTTTATTGTAACATTTATTCAATAAAGCAACCACTGATATTACTGTTTTTTTTTTAATAGTATCTTGTTATGTATAGTAAATGAAGTACAAAAAAACAACCTAACTAGTTAACACAAAATATGAAGTAAAACAAACAATAAACTTAGTAACTAAAATCCTAAACTAGATCCGACTATACAGTAGTGTAACAAAAAGTAAAAGTAAATAGGAAAAAAAATTATAACATTATTGTTAAAAGCTCCGCCCTTTTCTTTTTGGCCTCTTCAGGCGAAAGAGCTGCTAAGCAGCTGTAGATGTATTCCACACATGTCCGGTTCTGATTGGAGCTAGTTTCGCTTCGTGTCTTCCAGCTGCCAGCCAGTTCCCTGGCAATGGAAAGCAGCTCGTCTTCTCGGCTATCCGCTTTCCTCTTTTTTGCTGCTGCAAAGAACAAACTATTAGAGAATTTACAACGTAAGAATCCGTGTTAAGATCTCTCCAGCTAGCACTGTAAATGGCAAATATAATTAATTACATTACAAAAAATGGAAACCTTAAAGATTATAACACTGCATAGATTATAGAAAACGTAAAAAAAATGTGTGCAAAATTACCAGGATACACTATTCATAATAAATTTTAGTACTATGTTTTAACTATGCCATACTTTTGATATTGTATTTTTTGCAGTTTAAAAATGTTCAAATAATTTCAATTGCAAAATTGAATAAAAAAAATTTAATCTTTATTACAAGATAGATTAGAAGTTGTGTTTGTCCTACTATGGAATATTAGTACTTACGTTTTTCAGCGGTTTGCCTGGTTGTCGGGGTGGTTGGTGGGTCCTCTACTTTGTCCTGGTCTCCTTCATCACCTGATGTCAGGGTTGCTGCAGGGGACAAAATGTGGTCCATAGTAGACCATGCTGTAGAGCAGCTGGATGATGGCCTACTAGGGGGTAGGCTGGTTGATCGGCTGGATGCCTCAGTAGAAGTTCCAGCTTCGGCTTCTGAGGGTCTGTTGGGCTTTTCCAACGACGAGTAGGTTCTAAAATTAATATAATATATACATACCATAATTCAGAAACATAAAGTGTAAACTTACTTTCTTGGTTTTGTATATTTCGTAAAAAATGTCATTTTATCAAAATATACCCACTGGGACTCGGGCAAGCTGGACCCTGACCTGGGATTGTCCCGTAGCTCTTTCGTGAATCGGTCCCTTAAAGCCTTCCATTTTTTCTGGCATTCTTCAGCTAAAATTATATTTTCGTATCAAAGATATGATATGAAGCACACAGGTTTTAAATAAGGAATAACAAGAGACAGCAAAATTATATTATTATTACTAATTACCTGTTAAATTTAAAATAGAGCCAATTTCCGTCCAGGCCTCCTCTTTTTTCAGATTATTTTTATAGCTTGGGTGTTTTAAATTAAATAGAAATTCATAATTTTGAATTACATTGATTAACAAATTAATTTGGTCACCCGCGCCGCTTTCACAGTCCATAATATTATCCATCTCAGACCACTGTGACATCATAAAAAAGATTAGGAAAAATCAAAAGCACGCCACAAAATATATTAATATTAATAGGTTAAGCACACAAAACAACAATGGCGGAAACACGCAGGCACGCCAAGGAATTTTGTTTACAAAATGATCGGCAGAGGTCGGGCGGCTTCACCATCACATGTAGCAATTCTGCGTTTTGATTGGTGGGAGCCCAACTGCACGAACTGCGAACATAAAATTTGGTTATCTCGAACTTTACGCCAGCGTAATGGAAACTTCTGAACTGAACTGAACTGTGTTTATAAACGCCAGTACGCGTTTGCGTTTATTTATCTTGAACCTCAACTTCAACTGAACCTCAACTGAACCTCAACTGAGTTTATAAATCCACCTTTACTTGTAAAAATAAGTGACTGTGCCGTCTTCTAAGGATTTAAATATCCCCTGTTGCAAACTTCAACAGCAAATTGACGAACTAAATTCAGCATGCAATAAAGTAGGTCTAAAGATGAACCTAGCCAAAACCAAGATAATGTACAACGAACTGGTAGACAAACAAGACATAAAAGTAAACAACCTCACACTGGAACTAGTAGAAGAATACATAAGTAGGTTTCCAAAAAAAAACTTTTTTAAAACATCCCTAGTTTTCGAATAACTGTATTATCGAAAAATTTTCATATACCAGCCCGAATGAATAAAAGGTATAAATAAGAGAAAACGCTAGGATATTGATAAGTTAAGATGACAAACCGTACTGTTTTCGCAACAACAGATTTAGATATTTCGTCCATTATGAAATAGTGTACATTTCTTACTTTCTATACTTTTGTGTAGCTCGAGGTGACGTTGCGCCCCCCTCCCCAAGACAAAATTCTAAATCCGCCCATGATAGTAGTCAGTGAATCTTCAAATAAGTTTTTTGAAAAAAATTTAAACCCGCCTATAGTAACAAGAAAAGGTAAAATAAGAATGACTTCTAGGTAGATTTAAATAATTCACTTGATGTAAATTATAGGGTTTTCAACAATGATAAGAAGTTACTGTTATTAGGCTATAAAATCAAAACAAATAGTATTTTAGTACGTCCGTAATACTCAGCATCCAGCAAACTACTGTGTACCAAAACAGTCATGGTTTCATGAAAGGGGGCGCCGTTACGACGAGGGCTGGAGGCTTGCGCCCCCTTGCCCCCCCCCCCCCCCCCCGACGACATGGCACTGAATATTAGGCACCCAGGTGTAAGTTAGAGTTTTTTAAGAGAAAAACTAAGATTTTATCGCGAGAACTTGATAAATAGTTTGGATATAATATGTGGTTTGGTCCAGACAAAAAAGTATTAATATTTCTTACCTTATTTTCAATATTCGTGCGCTCAAAATAGACAGTACAAAATCTTTTGGCAAGCAAATTTAAAATAACAGTAAATTCTGCCAATGCCAATATAGTTGCTCTTAAGACTTCTAAGATATAACCTAGGTTCCAAATGTATGTTTGCACTATCCTAATTTTAGGCGACTTCCCTCTACTACTAATTACCTGATGAAGCAGCACGATCATGACAGTACTACTGACTTTCTCCTTCACTTCATCGACTGTTACAGTAACATTGTATTATTTATCCCTAACTTTACGTTCAGGGCGAGCTTTCTCTTTTAATATGCACATGTTGCGTTCTCGTTCTATCTGTCCATACTTCACAAGGGCTCTTTCTGTCAGCACTAAAAGGATAAGGAGGTATACATACCATTTAATAACTGCATATTATGATACTATCAGTAATAAGCTTTTAAAATTTTAATGTTAACTTGGATAATGCTTAATAGTTAGTATGCAAAACATTATTGATTACATTTTTAATGGGGTCACTTGATCCAATCAAAAGCAGATTATGAAACAGTGTTGTTATCTATTACATCTTTTTAGAGGAATACTTAAATGGATCGAGTACCCTCTTATAAACTTAATCATCCATGGAATATAATATAATTTCTAGGATTTCTATATCCATTGCTTAGAAACCTTTAAAAAATAAGATGACATACCTAATACATATTATATTTTACAATCATGAAATTTTGTAAATAGATAGAGAAGATAATGAGCATGTATCTGTTTTAAAAAATGAGCAAGCATTTCGTACTACATAAAGACCGTACTAAATCATAAAAAATTAACCTAATTACCGGTCAGATTTCACACCACAAATTTCAGCAGGGATAAAAAGATCACTTGTTGAAAAAACTGAGCAACCACAACTGTATTCACTTTTGGAAAATTGTTCGAATATGTTTTATAAACCCGGGTTCAGTCATTTTTTTATTTAATTACAGAAGAGGAAATTTTGTTACCAAATAAAAAAGTAAGCAAATCGTTCGCGGTGAGATTATTACTTTGACATACAAAACAAGGCAAAACGGCAAAACTAACCCCACTTATTTGGCAGTGATTACAACTTAGATACGTCGTGGGCAACCGTTTTAATATACTTAAATAAAAATTATTATTACAACGCTGTGTTACGCTTAAAAATAATTTTACCTGAGTAATCCCAATATTATTTATTATTATCAAGATATCATTGTTTTTTAATGGAAACACAATTTTTAAAATTGAACAAATGGTCTACCGGGTTTTTAAGGTCCGCTGATTCATAACCACTAACCACTGTTGTTGCTGTAATCATTATTTTCTCCAGCGTTGTCAACAATAAGTTATCCAAAGCATAATATCCTTATTGTTTCTCATACTTATTGATATTTTGGATTAATATTAGCCTTGGAATATGACATACTTCTACATGTTTTATAATTACTATCATTTATACTGAAATTATCATTTATAACGACATTGTACAATTTTATAAATGATGTACTGTAAATAGTTGGCAACGTCAAAGTTTGGTCAAAGTGTACAATTTCTGTCAAGGAGATGGCAACGTTTTGCCTTTTGGTGACGTAAACCAATCAAAATCGTTTGGTGGTGTTTCTTCAACGTTGTCAATTGCAGTTGACAGCACTGACGAAAGCATAAAAGTAGATAAGCAGCAAGAGTTCTGGCCCAAAATCCCATGTTATTTCTTATGGAGGTTCATTCTGGTATTTTTGGTACACAACGCCTGCAGGGCGTGGTCCAAAATTAGGCGTCACGACGCCTCAGAAGTGACGTCCGTCTTCTCAGGTACTTGGACGTTAGCTACTTGGGAATGAACTACTCGGGCATCAACTACCTGGGCGTCAGCTACTGGATCCTGCTGCTGCTGCTAACGCCATCTTGGGGATTTGAACCGAGCCTTCAGCTAGTGGGAATATATTAACATAGTTCTAGTAGGTCTCGTCGCCGCCGCCGCCGTCGTCGTCGTCGTCGTCGTCGTCGTCGTCGAACAGCTAAAGTTTCCATCTTTGAACTCCAACGCGGCGTCGTTAGATATTACAAGTAGTTCTCCAAGATGACGTCACAAACTTTTTTTTTATTGATTTTACCCATGCTAGGGTTAGAACCGGGGACCTGTGGATTAGTACTACATCGTCTTACACTTTACACTATCGAGGGATATTGAATATTTCCGTCTTGAATTTAAAGTTATAAATCAGGAGTACTTCATATATTTTTTTTTACGAAATATATCATCAGGATGACGCCACAAACTTTTTCATTAAGTTTACTTCTAATGGGTATCTTCGAACAGCTAAACTTTCCATCTTTCAACGCCGACGCTGCACATTATTATTAAGGATTTCATGATGACGTCAAAAACTTTTTTCTTTATTTTTGCACATGCTAGGATTAGAACCCGGGACACGGATGTTGGAATATCAGCGCTCTAACCGACCTGGCCATCGGCTTCTCATAAAATATTGAGGTCAGGAGATATAGGCTTGCAGCTATAAGAGCCCCAATTTTCAAGTAGAAATTTAATATACGTAACGTGTTGAGAATTATGTTGTGGGATATGCATAAAAGTATGGCAGCTGTCACCTGCCATTTTAGATATGTCAACTGTCACCTGTCACTCGTCAAACGCTAAAATAGAAATTTAACATACGTCGCGGATTGAGAATGACATTAGAAGTCCAGTATAAAAGTATGTCAGCTGTCACTTGTCATTTAAGATATGTCAACTGTCACTTGTCACTTGTCAAACGTTAAAATAAAAATTTAACATACGTCACGTGTTCAAAATGACGTCATAAGACATGTGTAAAAGTATGTCAGCTGTCACCTGTCATTTAAGATATGTCAACTGTCACCTGTCACTTATGAAATGCCAAAATAAAAAGTGAACATACGTCACCTGTTCAGAATGACGTCATAAGACATGTGTAAAAGTATGTCAGCTGTCACCTGTCATTTAAGATATGTCAACTGTCACCTGTCACTTATGAAATGCCAAAATAAAAATTGAACATACGTCACGTGTTCAAAATGACGTCATAAGACATGTATAAAAGTATGTCAGCTGTCACCTGTCATTTAAGATATGTCAACTGTCACCTGTCACTTATGAAACGCCAAAATTAAAATTTAACGTAGGTCACGTGTTCAAAATGGTGTCAGAAGACATGCGTAAAAGTATGTCAGCTGTCACCTGTCATCTTCGATCTCTCAACTGTTACCTCTCACTTGTCAAACGTTAAAATGAAAAAACCGACATAGGGAACGTGTTGAGTATAGCGTCAGAAGACACGAGAAAAAATTTACCAGCTATCACCTGTCATTTAAGATATGTCAACTGTCACCAGTCACGGGTTAAACGTCAGAACAAAAATTTTACATATGTCACGTGTTCAGGGTGATGTCAGAAAGCGTTTAAAAAAGAATCGCGTCGATCGGCCTTAGGGTTCCGGAGATATAGTTCCTAACCTAACGGCTGAAGGGGAGAGACGAAATTCGCATGTGGGATAGTGACGGAGTAGATCTTTCGATTTGTCAAATTAGTTTTCAAAAATCTCGACTTTGAGGAAAAAATTTGATTTCAAAATGTTTACATCACCCTGTATAGTAAATTTTCGATGAAATATATAATTTAGGAATATTATTTAAGTTAATAACAACTAAACAACCCACGTTAAAATCACCAATGTTTAAACTGAGCTGTTTAAACACCCCTGTTTAAACAGCTCTGTTTAAACAGCCCTGTTTAAACACCCCTGTTTAAACAGCTCTGTTTAAACAACCCTGTTTAAACTACCCTGTTCAAAAACACCTCTGTTTAAACAGGGCTGTAAAAACAGGGGGTGTTAGAAATTATTAACTTTATTTTATTGTTAAATATTATCTGCAGGATGATTATATCAAGTTAAAAGAGCCTAAAACAATAGTACATACGAGAAAGATTGCATCATCAGTGGAAAATTCCCTACTCAAGCGAGCTAAACTGACTCAGCACGAGGTAAAGGTCAATTTAGACGTGTTTTTCGAGGTACGAATATGTAAGAAAACTAGCAATATAAAAATTTCGTTCAAAGATCTTTAAGAACTGCATACGTAGATACAGGCTATTTTCTTTTGACAGAAAGCTGCCAATAGAACTGGAAAGACTTAGGTACACAACAAGTTTGACACTCAGATCATACCCTAAATCAATATCCGAAAATTGTTCTAGAAGACATATCGAAATATTGGAGAGTCAGCTGATAGTGATCTCACACAGGGTCTTAAGCACGATATCGAAACTGATACATGGAAACGGGGAGAGTTACGGGTTGATTTTTTTGAAAAATAGTGATATTCAAGTGGGCGATATTGAATACCGAAGAACTCATGGGCTCTACGATCGTCTGTTTTTTTTTAAACCTATTTATCAGAGAAAAGAAGATGAGGAACAATACAAAGATAGGGGGTGATGTATACGAAATTTGTAATCTAAGTGGAATAGCTGATAAGAAATGGTTAGTATACCGTTGACCGGCAGACAATTAACATGGCGGAAATATTAAAAATTATTCTTACCAACATGGAAGAAGTATTCAGTCGGAACCAGTATTATGGGTCCTGTTTACCTGCAACTTTAATGGTTTGGGAACTGGCGAAAAAATATAATGTACATGTGGAACCAAAATGTGGAAAGATTTTCTACGAGGAAATAGGAGGCAACATTCATTTTTGGAACGTCTTTGAAGGAGAAATTTACGATCCTACCGTGAAAGTTATTAAACATATGATGCCATCTGTAGACCTTACGAAGTTTGTGTACAAAGAAGATACTAGTATAAGCACAGATATGGAGGCAGCACTAATGCTAGATATTTTTAATCAGTTCCAGAGAACAAACACAACGCATCAATACTTTTCCAACGCTCCAGAGAAACTGAAAACTCTTAGGAAAATTATCCATAGAAATGTAGCTAGATGTATTAAATAAAGAATGAAACTAAGTCGTTTATATGTTTTATTACCTTAAACAATCAAACCTAACCTCAACAAATATTCTATTGCAGGTGGTACAGAATTATTCGAAACTTAAACGATTCTCAGTCTCAGGCTATGAAATAGAACAGGTTCTGTTTCCAAAGGATTCGAGCTTTTCTCATAGCGTTTGTTAACGCCCTGTGAACCCCCCTATTGTTGTCCGGTTACTGCCCGGTTGTTGTCCTATTAACGTCCGGTTGCTGTCCGGATAACGTCAGGACGTTGTCCTGTATGTGTTATAACGAGGTTTTGATGGATAAAAGGACATGTTCAGATTAAAGGTTTTAGTTGAGAACTGGATGTTATAGTAATAAGGTGTATACCAACAAGATAAAGTATCAGCTTCTTGAAACACCAGCTGTTAAATATGGTGTAAGGACAGAGGGGTCTAAGTTCTTTTAAACACCCTGTAAAACCGTAGATATATCAAAAAGAAATTATGCCTTAAAATTATGTAACCGGTTAAGGGCCTTATATCTAAATATAGCCGCCGTTAATACAAAAGTTTCTATTCTAAACCTTGTAAAACTAAAACAAAATCCCATTCAAAACTCCTTAAAATAATAACGCTTATTTTTCTTATACTAGGTCTTATATTTTCGAAAAACTGGGTAGTCGAAAGAGAGTCTTTTTTTCTTATTCTAAGTCTTAGATTGTCGAAAAACTGCATGGTTGAGATTCTTTCCGGCATCACCATGTGGGTGGTATTTGTAAAACGTGTTTTTCAAAATACCGCAAAGAAAAGTGCAAACCCAAGCAAACGCTCTCCTTATTGTAAGAGAAATCTACATATTTTGAAAAAATTTACTACTACTTCGTATTTAAGTCGACATTATTTGATTCGACAGTATAAAAAGAATAAAAAGGGGCCCCAAAAGACGCAGGAAGATAGGCTTCACAGCTCAAATTGCCCCTTTTGTAGGGAGGTCTTACAAATCAGGCTCCACTATCTTGAACCTCAGTGAGGCTGTCTAAAGGGGCGTAATATATTCAGGGCACAACACACAAACTAATTCACAGTAAAAAATCTAAATGACTACCAGTTCAGCCTGCTAACAAAAAACTCGAACCCGTATTTTGTCCTGATTGAACCAACCGATCACGCGTAAAGATTTGTTACTACCTAAACTCGTACTGACGAGTCTTTTGTATGTAGTTACTAATTAATATTCTAAGATATCCAGACCGGATGTGTCAAAACCGCAAATCTCCCTGTTACCAATAAATGTACACTTATATTATCAGAAAAAGGCTCGCAAATATGTTTAGAACTGTATTTGATTTCTTTATAAAATTATTTAAAATAAAACATCAAATTTCTATAATTGCTAATGCCTTTCCATCTCTGAATTAAGAAACTATACTAGTATCATTAATTTACTTAAATTTTTCTCTTTTATTTGATACCCAACACGCCGTTTATCATATTAGAGCCCTTTTTCGACGCCATATCTTCGGGGGAGGGGTTTTAAATTTCTACAACTATATACGATGGACATGATTTTTTAGCAAAAATGCGTAGCAGTGTTGCGTCATCTTTATGAGAAGTAGTTAAAAGGATATTTGTAAAACAAAATACAACCTCCCGTTACATACGCGTGATAGCAACTTGTAAACGTTAACTAATCTGTTTTTGGGAGTAATTTTTCATACCGTACCAAACACCCAAATCCCCACCCTCTGTTTTAGACCGTTAGAGTACTAACTGTAAAAAACTCTGACCCTGAATCCCGCTGGACGGCTTTTCTTTTTTCAACATCTTCTGACATCATCCTCAACATGTGACCTACGTTAAATTTCTATTTTATCGTTTGAAAAGTGACTGGTAACACATCGAAGATGATAAGTGGCCACTGATATACTTTTACATATGTCTCACGATATCATCCATAACACGTGACACATGTAAAATTTTTATTTTAGAAGTTTGACAAGTGACAGGTGACAGTTGACACACCGAAGATAACAAGAGACACCCTTAACACGTGACCTAAGTTAAATTTTTATTTCGACGTTTGACAAGTGACTGTTTGGTTGAGTTTGCTCAGTTTTGTCTCGTTGGGTTTGCTTAGGTTTGTTCAGGTCTGCTCAGGTTTGTTTCAGTGGGTTTGCTCAGGTTTCTTCAGGTTGATTTGGGTTTGCTTTGGTTTGCGCGTTTAAGGTTAGCTCAGGTCGCGCGCGCGCGACATGGAAACATTTAGTTATTTGCGCTAATATTAGTATCGGAATCTAGAGATAAAAAAAGCCTCGAACTTCTCTCGCTCATTTCTACCTAAATTATGAAAAAAATTGCCTGCAGAGGTTTTCCCTGTCTGTCCCAACCAACACCCACTCCTTTCAATCTCATGTCAATAGCTTACATTTCCCTTCTCTTCAGACGCCCACGGTTAGTTGGTACTTAGGCTCGAAGTCCACATGAGATGTCTTAGATAAAAAATCTTTAAAGCCGAAATTTATGGGTATTATTTTAAATTTATGTTTAAGTAACAACATGGAAATATTTAGTTCTTTGTACTAATATTAACACCTGGATCTAGGGATAAAAAACCTCGAACTTCTCTCCTTCAATTCTACCTGAATTATGAAAAAAAATTACCTGCAGAGGTTTTCCCTCTCTGTCCCAATACCCACTCCTTTAAATCCGGTGTCAATAGATTACATTTCCCTTCTCTTCAGACGCCCACGGTTCGTTAGTACTTAGGCTTGACGTCTACGTGGGATGACTTATATAAAAAAATCTTTAAAGCCGAAATTTACGAGTATCATTTTAAATTTATGTTTAAGTAACAACATAGAAATAGTTCGTTCTTTGAACTAATATCAGCACTGGGATCTGTAATGTTTAGTTGTTAGCTTAAATCTTTATTATTTTAAGTTACAAATTTAGTAGGGCCCGTGACACACGTAGGTACCGTTCGAAAGGTCGCCATCAACTGACTCGCCGTGCCGATGACCCGATCGAGTCTAATACGTCACACGCCCCTTACAAAACTAATAAACAACAACAAAATATATTCATGTAAGTCTTTCAGGTTTCTTAATTCTCCGACCACTTCTGGTCACTAAACAATCGGAGTTAGTAATCTTGTTTTCATTGCTGACTCTGCAGGGAATCTTGTTTTCGTTGCTGACTCTACAGGGAATCTTGTTTTCGTTGCTGACTCTACAAGGACTTAATAAATTATCAGAGTTGTGTGCACATGCCGACTTCTCATCCCTCTCTTGCGACGAAGTGGACGGTTCATGAGACCCAATTGGGGGCTCTTCTCTTCTGGGTCTCAAAAAGGATCTGTTTCGTCTGTAGGTTACATTGTCTTTTTTAATTAGGTAATCGTTTGGTCCCAATTTTGTAACAACTACGGCAGGCTTCCATTCCCTCGGTTTTTCCTTAGTTAAGATATTTTGACCAGGCTGAAGTTGAGGTAGGGTTTTTGTGGACTTATCAAAATATTCTTTCTGCCTAATTTGTCTTCCTTTTAGTGCAGTTTTTAGATTTTTGGTTGGAAATTTTGGCTGCAAAGACAATGTTGAAACTGGCAGCAGTGTTCTTAATTTTCTTCCCATTAAGATATCGCATGGAGCGGGCATGTCATGTTTTGGGGTAACATTGTAATTTAGAATATGTAGAAATAGGTCCTCTCCGTCTTTGGCACATTTGGTCAGAGCAGCTTTAACAGTTTGTATGGCCCGCTCGACCATTCCATTTGAACGGGGGAAATGTGGACTGGAAGTTGAATGCTGGATGTCATACTTTTTGAGGAACAAAGTAAACTCATAAGAGGTAAATGGTGGGCCATTGTCACTATATATTTCAGTAGGTAGGCCGTGCATTGCGAATATGTTTTTTAGGGTAGAGATAACACTCTCTGCTGTTTTATTGTGGAGCCTGTTGACTACAACAAATTTGCTATAATAGTCAACCACTACTAAAAAACTCTTAGTAGCAAAGGTTTTGAAGTCTATGCCAATTTTCTTCCATGGAAGTTCTGGAATATTGTGAGGAGTTAAAGGCTCCCTTACGTTGCTTCTAGAGTATTGTTGACAAATGTCACATGACAATATTAGTTTCTCAATATCAACTGATATTCCTGGCCAGTAGACAGATTCTCGAGCCAGGTTCTTGCAGGAGACCACACCCTGGTGCGTACGATGAATAAGTTGAAGAAATTCAGGCCTTAAATTTGTAGGAATTACAAGTCTTTTCCCAAAAAATAGAACGTTTTTATGAATGTACAATTCATGTCTGATGGTCCAGTAGCTTCTAATTTCTTTAGGAACTTCAGTTATATATTTCGGCCAGCCTCGTAAAACGTAGTATGTAATCTTTCGGAGAGTGGCGTCATTGTCGATCGCTGAAATTAATCGTTGCTCGTTGTCACTGGACGTTGCTATAACAGAATAGACTAGAAGGTTTTCGTTTAGATAATCGGTGTCTATGACTTGATTTCGTGGGTCTCTACTTAAGGCGTCGGGAACACTCATGTATTTGCCAGGAACATACACAAGGTCAAAGTTATACCGTAGTAGTCGTAGGGCCAATCTCTGTATTCTTGGAGAGAGGTCATCTAAAGGTTTTTTTAGCAGTCCAAGAAGAGGACGGTGATCTGTCTCAATCGTAAATTTATTGCCAAAAAGGTAATAATGGAACTTTTCGCATCCATAAACTATAGCCAGCAGTTCCTTTTCTATATGGTTGTATCGTTGTTGTGCTGGAGTTAATGATACAGAAGCGTATTCTATAGGGTGTCCACCCTGGGTAATAACACTGCCAAGACCATATGGACTTGCATCAACAGATAATTTTGTTTGTTTGTTGATATCGAAATGAGATAAAACTGGAGCTGTAGATACTAGTGATTTTAGGCGTTCAAAGCATTTTTCTTCATTTTGGGTCCAGACCCATTCATTTTTGTTACTAAGAAGTTTCCTGAGTACACTTGTTTCTTGAGACAGATTTGGTATGAATTTAGACACGTATACAGTCATACCCAGAAAACGTTGGAGGTCTTTTTTATTTTGGGGTACTGCCATATCTTGAATAGCTTGAGTTTTACTTATGTCAACTGCAATACCTTCAGGGCTTATAATATGACCCAAAAATTTAATGGATGTTTTGCAGATTTTAGATTTTTGAAGGTTAAGTGTGAGGCCACTTTCACTAATTTTCGACAGAACTGTTTCTAGAATCGCATTATGTTCATCAAGTGTTTTGGCATATATCAAAAAATCATCAAAGTATATTATTACACCCTTAACACCCTCCAACATATCACAAGCAGCTTTCTGAAAGATTTCTGGGGCTGAGGATATGCCAAAAGGTAAACGTAGGTATCGGTATCTCCCCCAGTAAGTGGTAATTGTGCACAGTTTGGAGCTTTCTTCATCCAGCGGGACTTGCAGGAAAGCCTGTGAAGCGTCAAGAAGTGTAAAATACCTTGCCCCACCTAACTCACTGAATAATGTCTCTGTTGTTGGTATGTGGTAGTGTTCACGCTTGACATACTGGTTCAGTGCTCTGGGGTCCATGCATATTCGTATATCTCCATCGGGCTTGGATGCGATTACCACTGGATGAGCCCAATCAGTGGGTTCTTCAACTGGAACGAGTATTTTGTCGCGCACCATGTCGTCAAGTTTACGTTTCACCTTGTCTTTCAAAGAAATTGGTATTTTTCTTGCAGCAAACACGCGCGGCACTGGATTATCTGTTAATGTTATTTTACAAGTCTTTTTGAGTTTACCAAAACCACGAAAAACTTGTTCGTAATGTTTTAATAATTGGGCCACTGAAGATGATGTTGAGCTACAAACAGTTAGAACACATTTTTTAGGGTTTTTATTGATATTAACAATGTTTAGTATTTTAGCCGATTCTAGCCCAAGTATTGAGCATGAAGTCGCAGATTTTAAAATAAAAAATAATAAATTTTCATTATGTTCTTTATATTCACACTGTATTTGAATTTTTCCCAATAATTCAAGTTCATGACCTGAGTATGACGACAACGTTGAATTGGCGCACAATAATTTTCCGTCACTAATATTTAATTTACAAAAGTCATTATAATTTAAAATGTTGACTTGACTGCCAGTGTCTATTTTTAGGGTTATTTTTACACCTAAAAGTTTAATTGTCTCATGCCATTCGATTGCATTGACACTTGAAGCGGTTACTGTCCAGACAATGTGATCCTGTACATTATTATCAGGCTCGTCATCATCTGAGGAGTACTGATCGTTCTCATCATACTCATTATCGCACTTATTCATACAATGTACAACTTTAGTTTTGCAAAACTTTCTGTAATGGCCCTTACGGCCACAGCCACTGCAATATCTATTTAAAGCTAGGCACTTACCTTGGTCATGTTTAAGGCCACAACGACCACAGAGGTTACCTTTAATTCTTGAGGGTCCAGGATAACTAAATTTGCTTGGGATTGACCTGGAACTGTGTGCCTTGTTTACAGCTTCTACAGAAACTTGATCATGATATTGTTGCTTTGATATCTCCCTTTGTGTAGCGACACTAATTTCCATTGCTCGGCATGTCTGGACAGCATCAGAAAGTGTTAGGTTAGGTGTTTGCAACAGCTTTTCTTGTATTCGAGTATCACGAATTCCTAGAACAAGTCTATCACGTATAAGCACGTCTTTTAAAGTCTCAAATTCACAGGTTGAGGCTAGTTGTTTTAACCCCGTTACAAAATGATCGACAGACTCGTCCGGTAACTGATCACGTTTAAAAAACTTAAAATGTTCATATACCTCATTTTTCACAGGTTCGCAATAAGCATCAAATTTTGCGAGTACGTTATCAAGTTTGTTTCCACTTTCACTTTCAGCGTATTCGAAAGTATTATAAATGTGAAGTCCCTCATCACCCAAAAAATTAAGAAGTAATGCGACTTTAACTTCATCCTTTTGGTTGGTTTTGTTGCTTGCCAAAAGGTAAAGTTTAAATTTTTGCTTCCATAATTTCCAATTATTTGCAATATCTCCTTGAAACTGCATACTTCCTGGGGATTTAACGTTGTCCTCCATTTTGTCACAGTTTGTCTTGTCTTTGAACAAATAAATAACAATGGGCAAGGTCACGGTGCCCGTTTTTATTAAGACCACTGTGAATTTACACAAATCACTTGAATTTATTTGCCCGTTTCAAGTACGACGGCCCGGAAATTTTATCGATCGCCGCGTTAGCCGCCTGATCAGCTGTTCCGTGACCGTTGCTTTTTACTTTGAACTGTAGTATTTTAACAATGAATTTTAATAAATCCATGAGTGTTTTTCACTTTGAATAAACCTTTTTCACATTCACAGCGCACTTTTCCGCTGCCACCATGTAATGTTTAGTTGTTAGCTTAAATCTTTATTATTTTAAGTTACAAATTTAGTAGGGCCCGTGACACACGTAGGTACCGTTCGAGAGGTCGCCATCAACTGACTCGCCGTGCCGATGACCCGATCGAGTCTAATACGTCACAGGATCTAGGGATAAAAAACTCGAACTTCTCTCGCTCATTCATACCAGAATTATGGAAAAAATTGCCTGCAGATGTTTTCCCTATCTGTCCCAACACCCACTCCTTTAAATCTCATGTTAATAGCTTACATTTCCCTTCTCTTCAGGCGCCCACGGTTCGTTAGTACTTAGGCTTTACGTCTACGTGGGATGACTTATATAAAAAAATCTTTAAAGCGGAAATTTACGAGTATCATTTTAAATTTATGTTTAAGTAACAACATAGAAATAGTTAGTTCTTTGAACTAATATTAGTACCTGAATTATGAAAAAAATTGCCTGCAGATGTTTTCCCTGTCTGTTCCCACGTCCAATCCTTTAAATCTCGTGGCAATAGATTACATTCCCTTCTCTTCAGACGCCCACGGTTCGTTAGTACTTAGGTTTGGAGTCTACGTGAGATGTATTAGATAAAAAATTCTCTATTGGGTATTCAGGAACTATACTTTTGTTTAAATTACGCTAAAAACTGTAAATTTCGGGGGAGACAAATGGATCCAAAAGCGTGTTGTATAGTCTGGAACATTTCCTCAGTTACAATCTTTCATTTTTACAGAAAATGTTTGCATGTTAAGTACAACTTCTAGCGTATACTGGTTTGAAAATTAGAAAAAATATCTTCAAAGTGATTTCGGTATGTTCACTATTGTGGTTAGTCAGCTGGCTCCGTAAGGGGTATAAAGGGATGGTCGACTTTTTTCCGCATGGAAACACGCCAGGTACCCTTCCGAGGGGAGACGTACTGACTCCGGTGCTCGGTAATTCCTCTGTACAAAGGGGGTTGACACCTTAAAGGAGTTTGGTATATACAGTGTTTTCCATATGTCTTATGGACATGACCAGGGTTAATTGTCGCCTGTCGGCTATTAAAGAAACATCCATCAGCCATGTTTCAATTGCAAATACCTTTTTTTGCGTTTGCTCTGTTACGTGTTCGCTTGTTTTGACTCTATAAAGGAGCTAATGCTGACTAATTACGTTACTAGAGGCTAGACTGTTTAACATGTTATATCTTTCCTATTCGCGCCCTAACAGTAAGAAAGGGACAGAAAATCTTTAGCGGGTATTGGGTAAAGGTCTTTTAGACCTTTCGACTGACGAAAATTTTTCGAAAATCTTGACTAACGGTGCTAGTTGCTGTACTGTTTAAAATATGTCTTTCATATTAAGCAATAATATCATAAAATGGTTCGAGAAATTTTTCTGTGAACCATTTAACGATTTATTGTTATATCGGTCTACTAAGAATATATTACGTCCCTTTAGACAGCCTCACTGAGGTTCAAGATAGTGGAGCTTGATTTGTAAGACCTCCCTACAAAAGTGGCAATTTGAGCTGTGAAGCCTATCTTCCTGCGTCTTTTGGGGCCCCTTTTTATTCTTTTTATACTGTGGAATCAAATAATGTCGACTTAAATACGAAGTAGTAGTAAATTTTTTCAAAATATGTAGATTTCTCTTACAATAAGGAGAGCGTTTGCTTGGGTTTGCACTTTTCTTTGCGGTGTTTTGAAAAACACGTTTTACAAATACCACCAACATGGTGATGCCGGAAGGAATCTCAACCATGCAGTTTTTCGAAAATCTAAGACTTAGAATAAGAAAAAAAGACTCTCTTTCGACTACCCAGTTTTTCGAAAATATACGACCTAGCATAAGAAAAATAAGCGTTATTATTTTAAGGAGTTTTGAATGGGATTTTGTTTTAGTTTTACAAGGTTTAGAATAGAACCTTTTTTATTAACGGCGGCTATATTTAGATATAAGGCCCTTAACCGGTTACATAATTTTAAGGCATAATTTCTTTTTAATATATCTACGGTTTTACAGGGTGTTTAAAAGATCTTAGACCCCTCTGTCCTTACACCATATTTAACAGCTGGTGTTTCAAGCAGCTGATACTTTATCTTGTTGGTATACATCTTATTACTATAACATCCAGTTCTCAACTAAAACCTTTAATCTGAACATGTCCTTTTATCCATCAAAACCTCGTTATAACACATACAGGACAACGTCCTGACGTTATCCGGACAGCAACCGGGCGTTAATAGGACAACAACCGGGCAGTAACCGGACAACAATAGGGGGGTTCACAGGGCGTTAACGGGGGCGTCACACAACACAAACACAAACGCTATGAGAAAAGCTCGAATCCTTTGGAAACAGAACCTGTTCTATTACATAGCCTGAGGCTGAGAATCGTTTAAGTTTCGAATACTTTTGTACCACCTGCAATAGAATATTTGTTGAGGTTAGGTTTGATTGTTTAAGGTAATAAAACATATAAACGACTTAGTTTCATTCTTTATTTAATACATCTAGCTACATTTCTATGGATAATTTTCCTAAGAGTTTTCAGTTTCTCTGGAGCGTTGGAAAAGTATTGATGCGTTGTGTTTGTTCTCTGGAACTGATTAAAAATATCTAGCATTAGTGCTGCCTCCATATCTGTGCTTATACTAGTATCTTCTTTGTACACAAACTTCGTAAGGTCTACAGATGGCATCATATGTTTAATAACTTTCACGGTAGGATCGTAAATTTCTCCTTCAAAGACGTTCCAAAAATGAATGTTGCCTCCTATTTCCTCGTAGAAAATCTTTCCACATTTTGGTTCCACATGTACATTATATTTTTTCGCCAGTTCCCAAACCATTAAAGTTGCAGGTAAACAGGACCCATAATACTGGTTCCGACTGAATACTTCTTCCATGTTGGTAAGAATAATTTTTAATATTTCCGCCATGTTAATTGTCTGCCGGTCAACGGTATACTAACCATTTCTTATCAGCTATTCCACTTAGATTACAAATTTCGTATACATCACTCCCTATCTTTGTATTGTTCCTCATCTTCTTTTCTCTGATAAATAGGTTTAAAAAAAAACAGACGATCGTAGAGCCCATGAGTTCTTCGGTATTCAATATCGCCCACTTGAATATCGCTATTTTTCAAAAAAATCAACCCGTAACTCTCCCCGTTTCCATGTATCAGTCTCGATATCGTGCTTAAGACCCTGTGTGAGATCACTATCAGCTGACTCTCCAATATTTCGCTATGTCTTCTAGAACAATTTTCGGATATTGATTTAGGGTATGATCTGAGTGTCAAACTTGTTGTGTACCTAAGTCTTTCCAGTTCTATTGGCAGCTTTCTGTCAAAAGAAAATAGCCTGTATCTACGTATGCAGTTCTTAAAGATCTTTGAACGAAATTTTTATATTGCTAGTTTTCTTACATATTCGTACCTCGAAAAACACGTATAAATTGACCTTTACCTCGTGCTGAGTCAGTTTAGCTCGCTTGAGTAGGGAATTTTCCACTGATGATGCAATCTTTCTCGTATGTACTATTGTTTTAGGCTCTATTAACTTGATATAATCATCCTGCAGATAATATTTAACAATAAAATAAAGTTAATAATTTCTAACACCCCCTGTTTTTACAGCCCTGTTTAAACAGAGGTGTTTTTAAACAAGGTAGTTTAAACAGGGCTGTTTAAACAGAGCTGTTTAAACAGGGGTGTTTAAACATTGGTGATTTTAACGTGGGTTGTTTAGTTGTTATTAACTTAAATAATATTCCTAAATTATATATTTCATCGAAAATTTACTATACAGGGTGATGTAAAAATTTTCAAATCAAATTTTTTCCTCAAAGTCGAGATTTTTGAAAACTAATTTGACAAATCGAAAGATCTACTCCGTCACTATCCCACATGCGAATTTCGTCTCTCCCCCTTCAGCCGTTAGGTTAGGAACTATATCTCCGGAACCCTAAGGCCGATCGACGCCATTCTTTTTTTAAACGCTTTCTGACATCACCCTGAACACGTGACATATGTAAAATTTTTGTTGTGATGTTTAACCCGTGACTGGTGACAGTTGACATATCTTAAATGACAGATGATAGCTGGTAAATTTTTTCTCGTGTCTTCTGACGCTATACTCAACACGTTCCCTATGTCGGTTTTTTCATTTTAACGTTTGACAAGTGAGAGGTAACAGTTGACAGATCGAAGATGACAGGTGACAGCTGACATACTTTTACGCATGTCTTCTGACGCCATTTTGAACACGTGACCTATGTTAAATTTTAATTTTGGCGTTTCATAAGTGACAGGTGACAGTTGACATATCTTAAATGACAGGTGACAGCTGACATACTTTTACAGATGTCTTATGACGTCATTTTGAACACGTGACGTATGTTAAACTTTTATTTTAACGTTTGACAAGTGACAAGTGACAGTTGACATATCTTAAATGACAAGTGACAGCTGACATACTTTTATACTGGACTTCTAATGTCATTCTCAATCCGCGACGTATGTTAAATTTCTATTTTAGCGTTTGACGAGTGACAGCTGACAGTTGACATATCTTAAATGACAGGTGACAGCTGACATACTTTTACACATGTCTTATGACGTCATTTTGAACACGTGACGTATGTTCAATTTTTATTTTGGCATTTCATAAGTGACAGGTGACAGTTGACATATCTTAATTTTTTTTTTTATTTATTTATTTCATTCCCAACAAACTTAATAAGTTTATTACAGGGAATAAAAAAAAATATAATAATTATCTGCCATAATATACAAAAAAAAAACAAAAAAAAAAAACAATTTTAACAAAGAAAAAATACAATAACTAAAATCTAAATCTAACGTCAAAATTCAACTGTTTTCTAAAATAAAATTTTTATAATGTTTTTTAAAAGCTCCAATGTTTCTTTTATTTTTTATTTTTTTTGGTAAATCATTATAAATTTTTATACCTCTATATAGTATAGAATTTTTACCAAAATTACTTCTGTATGAGATTGTCTGTAGATTGTTTGTTTGTCTGGTATTGTACATCGTATCATTTCTTTTAAAGTCTAGAACTGAACTTTTATTTTTCATAGTTATAGAATGAATTAAGCTACACAATTTTAATTTATAAATATTTTCAATATACAGATAATTTTTGGGTTTGTATAAATTAATGGTAGGTTCCAAACGTGGCAAACGATAGATACATTTAATTGTTTTATTTTGAAGTATTTTTAAAGGCTTTAATATACTTAAATTAGCAGATCCCCAAACTGAAATTAAGTACTGTAATTTTGAATATATCAATGCATAATATATACTTTTCAAATGTTTAATAGGTATATAATTGCGAATTTTGTAAAATATTCCAATTAAAGGTGATATTGTTTTTCTTATAAATTCAACATGATTTCTCCAACTAAGTTTTTCATCAATGATAAGTCCTAAATATTTTATAGATTCAGAATATTTAATGTTTTTATTTTCCATTTTTATTGGAGTTATAGGGTAGTTTATGGTCTGTTTAGAAATAAACATATACGAAGATTTATCAGTATTTATGCTTAATTTATATGAATTTAGCCATGTAAAAATTGCTTTCATATCTTCTTGAATAAAACATTTTAAATTATCCCAGTCATTTGCAAAATATATCAGAGTAGTGTCATCCGCATATAATTTTAAATTACCATATAACTTTAATTTAGAAATGAAATTTATGTAAATATTAAACAAGGTAGGTCCAAGTACCGAACCTTGAGGAACACCACAAACAACCTCAGTTTTTGAACTTGTTTCGTTTGCTATTTTTACGAACTGTTTTCTACCACTTAAATAATTTTGAAACCATGAATACATTTTCCCCCTAATGCCTAAATTATAAAGAGACTCTAATAAAATATTATGATTTACCGTATCAAAGGCCTTTTTCAAATCCAATGATAATAAACAACATTTTTTATTTTTGTCAATATTAATCTGAATATCTGTAATTGAATCTATAGTTGCTATTTCGGTATCTCTTAATTTACAAAAACCATACTGCCCTGTAAAAAGTAATTTGTATTTGGTCAAAAAAATTATTAATTTATCATTTACAACTTTCTCTAAAATTTTTGAAAAAACAGACAAAACAGATATTGGTCTATAATTATTTGGGTCATATTTGTGGCCACTTTTAAAAACTGGTGTGACTTTTGCAATTTTCATGTTATTTGGAAAAATGCCTGTATGCAAAGATAATTTTATTAAATATGTTAGTATTGGAACTAATTGAATTTTGACCTGTTTAACTATTTTTATTGTTATAGTATCATATCCTGAAGCTTTTTTTAAGTTTAAATCTTTAATTATGTCTTCAATGTCTTTTAAAGTGACACTTTCTTCATCTAAGAACATTGATTTCGGATGCACTGTTTGTTCTTGTCTTCTAGTAGTTGGCATATTCTTGCTTAGTTTTATTCCTATGCTACTGAAATGACTGTTCAATTCTTCACATACCTCTTTGTCATTTTGAATTCTTTTTCCATTAATTAATAAATAGTCAATTTGGGAATATTCCGTTTTACTTGTTGTTCTTAATAAAGCATTAATGTTTTTCCAAATTTCCTTTGAGTTGCCAGATTCAAATTTTTCTTTGTAAAACATATATTTTGTCTTCTTAATTTTCTTCTTAACGTATTTATTATAATTCTGATAAGTTAACTTATAATACTGACTGTCTGGGAACAACTTAAATTTCGAATAATAGTTATTACGAGTTTTTACTAATCTAGCTAATTCCTCATTAAACCAGGGTTTAGAATTTTGTTTGATTTTTAAATTTTCAACATAGGAATTTTGATTAAAAATATCCAATATTCTGTCATACAATTTATTTGGCTCCAAATATGAATGTTTTTGGCAATCTAAATTTACCAATTCATTTTTAATTGCCTGAATGTTAAATTTCTTTATACTTAAATTTTTAAATTTTGAATCTTGTTTACTGTTTGTAGAGATATTTACTATTTGAATCTTGTGGTCACTAATCGGACTGTCAATAAAATTTAGGGATATTGCATTTCTTGAATTTGTAACAACATGGTCGATTAAAGTTTCAGTTTTTTTAGTTTTTCTTGTTGGTGTTATATCATTGCATAGTGTAAAACCATTTGAATTATAAACATCTCGAATCCTTCTGGAATTTTCAGTATTTTTTAAAATATCAACATTCATATCCCCAACTACCAAACATTCTATATTAAGATTATTAAAATCTTCTAATTTTGTATCTAATATTTCTAAAAGCTCATTTATTTTCACTGAAGGTGGCTTATAAACACCACATAATAATAAATTTTGCATTTTTAATTTTACAATAATTAGAGATAATTCATTTTGAATAAGTTCGATGATTTCATAATTAATTCCATTTTTAATAAATATTTCCAGTCCTCCTCCTCGTTTTTTTCGTGTTGCAAATATCGAATTGTATCCAGAAAAATTATAGAATTTTTTCTCTTCTTCTTTAACCCAGGTTTCAGTAATAACTACAACGTCTGCATTTTCTCCACTGATTAAAATTTCAATTTCATCCATTTTATTTTTAATTGACCATGAATTTAAATATAATATATTCAAATGATTTTAATTTTTTTTAGTTGCCATAAATATTAATTGTAATTTATTTTTTCTTTAGCTTCTTTGATTTTTATTTGATGACTCTGACATTCAGTGCTATTTGCTTTGTGTTTAATACTTGTATTTTTTGAAAATTTTTGGTTGTATATTTTACAGTTTATGCATATAGGATTCTTTTCTTTGCACTGCCAAAATTGATGATTTTCTGAGCAGAATGAACAAGTTTGATCTTTTGTGCAGTTTTTTATTGTATGGCCATAACCACAACATTTGTAGCACACCAGTATGTTGTAATCTTCTTTAATTATACATTTTTCCCAGCCCAGTACCAATTCTTGATTAACTATTGTTTTAAAAGTTGGTCCATCTGTTTCTGCATAAATTATATATTTTTTTGTAGTCTTCGATTGTCTTTGATATATTATATTTAATCGATCATTCTCGTCAATATATTCCATTGTTTTTAATTCTTCAAATAATTCATTTTCATTGTAATGTCTGGTTAAGCCAAGTATAACTATTCTAGGTTTTCTCATTTTAGAGATTTTGATATTATAATTCGTTTTTAACTTTTCAATCGAAAGATTACTTAATTTTTCTATTTCTTGTTCTGTTCTTGCTTTTAAAATTATTCCTCCATCTTTTATTTCTTTTATTCCACTAATTTTTGCTTTAATTTTTATTGGATTAACCTCCTTCTTAACTTCTTTAATAGTTTGTTTGCTTGTTTGTGTATGTTTCGGTTTGATTATTACAACAGGTATATTTTTTTCACTTATTTTCTCTTTTGGTGAAGTCTTTAAGATGTCTGAGTAAGTGGAAATAACTGAAATTTTTTCTTTTCTAGATAAAATATCTAGTATTTTGTTAATTTTCGTTTCAATATTATTTACTTTTTCTGAATTATTCTCTTCAATCATTTTAATTTTGTCAAATATTAAATTTAATTTTGCTTCAATATCATTTACCTGTTGTTTCAAAAAGGCATTTTCCATTTTAAGTTGTTTTATTTCTGATTCTTTTGCATTTGGCGTTTTTTCTTCACACACTAAACATTTCCATTCTCCCTTATTTTTTCTTAAATCTAGGGCTTGACTTTTTGATAAATTAGAACATAATAGACAAAACCAAAAATTACATGTACAGCATCTTACCGAGTATGTCGTTTTGTTAAATTTTTTTGTACATTTATGACACGTATTATTATCTTGAGAAGATTCTAACTCTTCATTTACATCTTTTGAAGTTGTTGCTTCTTTTCTATCTTGAGAGCTGATATCAAAATTCTCCACAAAATTTTCATAAATATTGTCACTTGGGTATTTAGGTTGAATGAAGCTGTCATTCCCTTGGGAAAAACATTCTTCTACCTGCGAAGAATTGACATTGGAAATTGAATTTGACAGTGATAATTTCTTATTTTTTTTTCCCCATTTTTATTTCGCAGTAGCTATTTGCGTCTAAACTCCATTGATTACTGATTCAGTGGACTTTTATCTTCTGGAAAATTTTAATTATATTCTTTTAATCTGTTTTATACCCGGTGAAATAAGTGTATTCTTCTTGACAATTTACAGTAACTGTAGCAGGTATACATACATACAGTTTTTTTAAATGACATGTGACAGCTGACATCTTTTACACATGTCTTATGACGTCATTTTGAACACGTGACGTATGTTCAATTTTTATTTTGGCATTTCATAAGTGACAGGTGACAGCTGACATACTTTTACACATGTCTTATGACGTCATTTTGAACACGTGACGTATGTTAAGTTTTTATTTTAACGTTTGACAAGTGACAAGTGACAGTTGACATATCTTAAATGACAAGTGACAGCCGACATACTTTTATACTGGACTTCTAATGTCATTCTCAATCCGCGACGTATGTTAAATTTCTATTTTAGCGTTTGACGAGTGACAGGTGACAGTTGACATATCTAAAATGGCAGGTGACAGCTGCCATACTTTTATGCATATCCCACAACATAATTCTCAACACGTTACGTATATTAAATTTCTACTTGAAAACTGGGGCTCTTATAGCTGCAAGCCTATATCTCCTGACCTCAATATTTTATGAGAAGCCGATGGCCAGGTCGGTTAGAGCGCTGATATTCCAACATCGGTGTCCCGGGTTCTAATCCTAGCATGTGCAAAAATAAAGAAAAAAGTTTTTGACGTCATCATGAAATCCTTAATAATAATGTGCAGCGTCGGCGTTGAAAGATGGAAAGTTTAACTGTTCGAAGATACCCATTAGAAGTAAACTTAATGAAAAAGTTTGTGGCGTCATCCTGATGATATATTTCGTAAAAAAAATATATGAAGTACTCCTGATTTATAACTTTAAATTCAAGACGGAAATATTCAATATCCCTCGATAGTGTAAAGTGTAAGACGAAAACTAATCCATAGGTCCCCGGTTCTAACCCTAGCATGGGTAAAATAAATAAAAAAAAAGTTTGTGACGTCATCTTGGAGAACTACTTGTAATATCTAACGACGCCGCGTTGGAGTTCAAAGATGGAAACTTTAGCTGTTCGACGACGACGACGACGACGACGACGACGACGGCGGCGACGAGATCTACTAGAACTATGTTAATATATTCCCACTAGCTGAAGGCTCGGTTCAAGTCCCCAAGATGGCGTTAGCAGCAGCAGGATCCAGTAGCTGACGCCCAGGTAGTTGATGCCCGAGTAGTTCATGCCCAAGTAGGTAACGTCCAAGTACCTGAGAAGACGGACGTCACTTCTGAGGCGTCGCGACGCCTAATTTTGGACCACGCCCTGCAGGCGTCGTGTACCAAAAATACCAGAATGAACCTCCATAAGAAATAACATGGGATTTTGTGCCAGAACTCTTGCTTCTTATCTACTCATAAATATAAATAAAACATTCCCTTTATTAATACTGCACCGGATAGTAAATAAATTGTCATCCAGTTTTGTAAACGCATGCCCAAGTAAATATCCTTGAAACACCGACTCTCTTTTTTGTTGCTTTTTGAACGTTCTGGTACATAAAGCAACTAAAGTAAATATGCAGAATTTTACAGATCTTGTTAAAAGGTTTTGACTAGTTCTAGAGCAATATAATATATGTTTGTTAGGGGCTATGCTAATTATGAATCGAGGTCGTCTAAGATGCAAAATGTCTTTTAAGCTTTTCACTACTGAATAGTTTTTGGAATATACGATGTTTTACTTTTTTGACGTGTCTCTCAAAGACGGTTTCAACAATACCAGAAACTTTGGTTTTATATCTAAGCATTTCTCACGTAAAATTAACAGAAAACCAAGAACACGACAACAACTAATTTTTGGTTCCCTTACCCAACATCTCCGTTAGTTTAGTAGGTATTGAAAATTTATTTATATTGAGGAATTGTTTCAGTGCCAGTGAAAACGTTTTCTATAACTAGCAAAAGATATAAATTATATTTTATAAACATGATGGTACTAAATGACAAAGCTGTAGATTTCAGTGAAAAAAGTTATATAAATCCAATAATGTCTCTTGTTTTGGTCCGTGTAACAATTGCTTTTCTTACAAAAGATTTTCTTCTACTTTGTCAATAAAATCTCTTTTAGAGATAATTAAATAAAATTAATTTCCTTCGTCTAAGTTTTAAAAGAGCTTTGCGTTCGCAGAAAGTTTTATTATCTTCGAAGTTCACTCTTGTTTAGAGCTTGAGTAACTTATTTTTCATTAATTTTTAGTTCTATAACAAAACACAAAGTTTATTATAAATACACGGTGTGCTGGAATATGGTTATTTGTGAAAATCTTATACAAGTAACATTTAACCGTTGTGTATCTAAAAATTGATAGTTTTGGGCTTGATAGCTAGCTAGCTTGATAGGCTGTATAGAGGGCATCACAGAAGATTTCTTTAGTTATTGAGAAAACAGTGAAAATTGCGCCCTAGAAACGTTTGATTTCAGTTTAAAGCTGAAGTCACAGTGCCATTACAAAGTGTATCTATCCTTCTGGATCTAAGACTTTCAACATTTTACGAATAAAAGTTGTGAAACTACTTGGTATATTCGATTAAACGATTTTTATCGCGTCTTTAACTCACACAAGCGTCACTGTTCGCAGGTAGGCTGTATTTATAGATTCATTTTCATTATAAGTATATCGGAGAATAGGAAATATTTTTTTAACCTTATTATAAATTGTTTCTTTTAATAAAAATATACACTCATTTTTGCTATTTTTCTTTAATTGTTTAAAAACTTTTTCTCCGATCCTTTTATTGCAAATTATTGGTTTAGAGAGTGTAGGTATTGTTACTTTAGGAAACAATAATTTTAAGTAGTATAAAATAAGAAAGTTAATGTGGCTTTGCTGACACTGTTTTTGCTTAATAAAAACGAAATTTTTGCAAATGCTGTTTGTGTTCAGTAAAAACAAAGGTATTTTGCAATAAAATCATAAAACTTACATAAGTATTTTGCCAGATTAGAAATTTATTTTTTATGACAACTCCGATTAAACTTTCACAGTAAACAACCAGAAATACTTGCACAAACAAGGGCGGCTGTGATAAAATTATTCTTGTTATTGGCACCAACATCGTTCTTATTTATCTTTTACTAATTCCCCTTTTGCTAACAAGGCTAGAAAGAAATCAGATTCCATTGGGAATTTAATCAGGAAAGAAAAGAATTTTGCGATGACTTATCTTTCGAAGTATATAACCAGCAATACTTCCACAAGAAAAGAAGGTACGATAAAAATTTGAACATATTCTTCTTTTATTTGTCTTTTTCTAATGCACTTTCGCCAACACGGATAGAAAGAAATCTGATTCCTCCGTGATTATCAGGAAAGAAAAGATTAACATTGTGATCGTTAAAATATGTTCTAGTGTAAACTGTCCATGGAACTGACCAATAGGGTGAATTTTTGTTCAATTGTTTCTTCTGTCATCATTCTTACATTAAATTGGATAGAATATAGTAACATAATAACGTGGAGAAAAAATTTCAATGATGATTTGATGTATTTTTTTCAGCTTAAATTTAAGTAGTAATAAGCACATTTAACCTCAAAAAATTAAGCCCGTTCATCGCTTGTTAATTCCTAGTTGACTTGTTGCAGTAAGATAAAAGAGGTAAGACTGAATCCTTATGCTGAGAGACTTTATCGTCGTCGTCTTTTGATCTAAGTTTGTTGTGTGTGTCGATCAGTCTTGCATATTTTTGTCAATTATCTTTAAGCAACTAGTTATAGAGCTTGCGATCCCGCCTACATAAGCCGGAATATGCCTGTGCTCATTATCTCAAGGAAAATTAGATTTTTTTGGGTGGACATAACAGCACATAATCATCGTCCGTGACCCACGTCTCCGCCATTCTGTCTTTACTTTATCGCTTGCCAAGGTTTCGTATATTTACGACCAGGGATAATAGATATCGGTTTTTTAGCACTATCAAACAAGGGCGTTGTTCGATAAATCTGCACACTTTGATCCCACATGAAAGCTAAGAACGCGATGATTTTAAATTATGATGTTATTTCGTCGTTTCCTACAAAAATTAGCAAAACATAGGAATCTCCACCTTTATCCTCGAAACCACTAATACAAGAATTCTAAAATAAATCAAAATATGCACCACTATAATATGGGGACTACGTTGATTGTTACATTAGTTTTTTAAATTTTACAAGGAAAAGTAGAAACGGAATCAAATCCATCTTGCAATTGATTTTTTTAATATAAGGATGTGATTTTAAAATACGCTAAATATAAAAAGCAAATACGAAAAAGAAAACAATAAGCGCTGTGATTACTTATCGGTTTAGCCGGCAAGAACGCTAATGGTCCAACTGCGACGTGGCATTCATTAATTTTGTTTTCAAGAAAAGCTGGAAACGACAAAATAAATATTTGCATTTGTTTAATTAGACGGTTAGTGTCGCCAAAAACAAGGAAAATTCGAAGGCGAACCAAATATAAACCAGACCTTTACCGGTCAAAAAAAACTAGACAGGGGAAGTCAAAGTAACTTGGGGTAGTGAGATAAGATTGCCAAGAAAAATTTAATATACTTCAACTTACCTTTTAGAACTAAAATCCAAAGTAAAAAAAATTAAAATTTAAACGTACTTACTGAAAATCCAAAATTTGAATAGGCAACGAATCGAGCTGAGTGCGAGAATCTTGCGCATGCGTGCCAAAGAATCAATTGCCAGAAAGTGGGGGGGGAGGGGTTTTAAAAGGGCGCCACTGTTGTGACAGGTCATTTTTTGTCACAGACTCAGTATATGTTTTAATAATTAGTTTATTCACGAATGCCTGTTTTTTACTTAATTATTTACCTTGATTGAGAAGTTCTATTTTCGTTCTTCCACTATGTGGCCCCTTCCCTTGCTTTTCAGGCTACCCCCTGGGGGTGTTGTTTGTCTTTTATCTCGTCCAACTCAGCTTGACATCAGCTGTCCTTCGTTCGAAGCTATTGTGTTCACATCTTTCTCTCTTGTTTGTTCCCTGAATTTTCGCCTTGCTTAAAGTTCACCCTGTGTGTATAGACAAGTTGCCCTTAGTCTATTTATGTTAACGTGATGTTGGAATTTGAATTTTATGGGTGTACCTACCTTTGGAAATCAGCTGGTTACATTCTCTGACAACATCGGGACGCCCTTGATTTGTGGGTTATTGATCACATTGCCTGTACTGTCCTAGTTTCTGCCTCGTTCTTGGGCGTTCTGGATTGTTTAAACGGCATACGTTTCTTTCAGATTTTGTTTTGATTTCTTTAAAAAAATAGTCATTGTCAGGTTAGAATTTATGGTTGGCAGCTGGCACTATGAGTCTTGCAGCGTTGCCGCTTCGTAAATTTGCAAATTTGTCAAATAGCAACTACGGCACTTTCGCGTGGCCAGCCAGGTCATTCGACGCTCGGTCGTTGAAGCCACAGGCTTGTGGCGGAAGATTTTCATTAGGGTTGTTCGCGCAAGGCGGAAATTCTTGAACCCCATTTTGGTTATGTGTTGGTAGTGGGGTAGCAAGTTATTTCCTTCTTCGCACGAGGCTGCACTTAGATCCTGCCTTTCGACGAAGTTGCCTTGCAGTGTTGGATTTAAAAGCTTCAGTTTGGAGGCTCAAGTTACTTGGATTAAATTTTCGGGACTGCAATTTAATTCTTTTGTTGAATTTTTGACTGCTAAGAGCAGCGTTTTTGTTTTGGCAACTTCATTCGTTAAATCAGGTGAGCTAGTTTTTATAAAGATGTTGGTTTTTTGCTAGTCTGCCACGTGCATGGTAAAATTTTTCAAGTACTAAGGGTTTCTTTCTTTATTTCTATCAAGCCACGAACATCGGCAACAGTTTGGAGGTCCAAACCCTGTGGTAACCTTTGCTGTGTGGTGCCTGTAGAATTTGGAATTTCCATCCCTCTTTATCTTTGAAGAGGTAAGTCCTTGAAGTCTTTTTTTTAGTCCCACGATTTTTTGTTAATACTTATTAATCGCCAATTTAAGCCCATAAAATTATAATTAAAATTTTAACGAACCGTAATTATCGTTCTGCTTTACGGTACTATGGTCTAAGTAAGACTCTAGTTTTCTCGGGTGGTTCTTATTGCTACACCATATTTTGAGTTATAGTAGTCAAGCCTTCAATTTCTTAAATATTAATTACACATTACCTAATTTGCGAATAACTTTTTGAGTCTTGATGGTTGGCTGTAAAGCTCGTACAATCTATAAGTTATGTTTAATACCTCTTTATACCAGCTTACGAGTCAGATTTTATTTGATTTTAAGTAAGTCAGTAACTCTCTTAGTAAATGTAGATTGTTTAAATCGTTTCTTTTTTTTTTAATAACTTTACCGCAAGGCAAGTGCAGGAGTAAATTGGGCTAACTGTAATACTTATTTCAAGCAGTAATTTATATAGTTATAAGGGAATTTGTGGTACTGAATAGTCTGACAGTATAGTTAGTTGTCGTAAACGCCTAGTTGAAAATTAAAGCGTTACAGTCAGTGTTTTTTTTTAAATTTATTAATTTATTATTATGTGCGACAATCGCCCGTTTGTCAAGAAAGCGTTTCTTTATGTAATTAACTGAATACCACAAAACCCTTTATTTTCCTGTTTTTTTTATAAGCTAAGACGTGTACGGGCTTGAGGTTTCACGAGATTTAGATTTCTTTTGCTTTTGGTTTGTAGCGATTGGTTCAATAATATTTTTATGCTTTCAGAGAGGTTAGTGAACCTATTATTTTATTTTCAATTTATCATTTGGCGAATATTTTGGTGTGCTTAGAAACTTATTATGCTCGTACACATTTTACAACTTTTTTATTATGTCGTATTAATTGCTTAACTTAAAGTAGCAGTAGTCGCTTTATAATTAGTTAAATTCTTGCTTTTGGGAACCTAAAGTAGTCAAAGTAGTTGCTTGGTTGGTAGCGATATATTTGCTTTTAATTTAAGCTTTGTGTTTTATAAATGTACATAAGCGGTGAATATTTTGATTGTTTATATTTAAACTGTTTCTTCCTATACGGGGTGTTCTCTCTTCATTTTAATGACTAAAATGTTTGTGAAGTCAATTATTATTCTTGTGTTATCTCCCATTGATTCGCTTTATTCACACGAGTAGTGTTAACGCTTAGCTTTTGAGTCAAGCTACTATAGGGGTTTGAGGTTTTAATTATTTTACTTTTTTGGCTTCGCTTAAGCTTCTCTTTTACTTTGAATATTACTTAAACGTTTAAATCTTAAGTCAAGCTAAATGGGGCTGCACCTTTTTTTAGTTATTTTTACAGGCTACGCTTAAGCCTTGTTCTTTGTTTATACTTGTAATCTTCGTGAACTCATAATTTAGTTATCAATTATTTTGCTTTTGCTGTACCTTTATTATCGTTATTGTTAATGTAAGGTAGCATAATACAGCGTTAAATTGGTCAGTTAATGGACATTTAGTTTTGTAAATATTAACGATTATCGTTAAAGTAAATGAACTTTAAAATTTAGTTATTGATGCCCTTTAATAATAATTTATTTTGTTTATTAACATAACTTTTTTTTAATATTATCCTAGGCTTGGTTAAATTTTGCAAATGGGTTTTAATCATTACTTTCTCTTTTTAGTACCTTTTTGATATTAACGTAGCTTCTTATTTTAAAATATTTTTCTACTTATCTAAATTTTGCAATTCTGTTCAAGCCAATGGCTTTCTCTTTTAATATTAAATTAATTAATTAATTAATAAAAAATTAATTAAATTTTGCGGATTAGATCCAGTAAATTTTTTTTTCTCCAAATATTAACTTTTTTATTAACGTAACTTTTTAATCATATCTTAAGCTCGTTTAAATTTTGCAAATAATTACTCTCTCTTTTATCAGTAGTAATCTTTTCTGTTAACGTAACTTCTGATTTTTATTTTTAATTATTAACGTAACTTCAAATATATTTTTTTTATTGATTACATTTGAACTACTGTAACTACTGGGAATTGTTTTGTACCTAGGGTCTTCCGCAGGGGCTAAGAAGCACCCCTATTACTTTGTTTTCTGGTGGGAGCTAGGAGTCATCCTACTCTTTCCTTCGGTGGGTGCTAAGGAGCCACCCTAAGATTTTTGGTGTATGAGGACAGACTTCCTCAGGAAGTATTTTTATTTAATTTAATTTACTTATTTTGCGGGGCAAAATCGCCCAACCATATTTGTACCAACAACAACTGTTTCGTACAATTTAATTTATTTATTTTGCGGGGGCAAAATTGCCCAACCATATTTGTACCAACCATCCTGTAATTTTTTTTTATTTGTAAATATTTGTGTAAATATATGTATATAGGGTAAACTTATTACGTTGTTTTTATCCAGCTCACTGCGCCCTATGTTTTTTTAACTTTCAGTTATGAATAGCAGGTTTGTCGTGTGAGAAGCAGGTTCCTAAACCATCTAGGCGACTTCCAGTTTGCGTCGGTGTAAAAAAACTGGTGGCGTCCACTTGAACCTACCCGGCTAACTGAGCCAAGGGCTAATTTGCACGCGCTCTACTACACCTGCTTCCCTCAGGACACCCTGTTGTTCCTGTGTTTTTCTTTAGAGTACTTTTCAGAGTTATTTTTAATGTTCTTTCCAAGTTATAAGCGGTAAGTACTTGGTCAATGATACTCATCATAGTATCTTTGACAGGTTAAAACTAAACACTTTTTCTTTTAACAAAGTGCGTCGCACTGTTTTTGTGGACGGGTTAAAAACAGAAACCCTTCTAGATAGCATTGGAACCTCGCTCTCAACTCACTCAGTTACTTAAGCCAATATATATAAAAAATCAACTTAAGACTGCGCCGCTTGGTGAGTCAAATAAAACACATACATTTAAAAACAAAATTCACAATTTATTGCTAAATTTAGAAATGGTAATAAAAAAAAGGGAAACAATGTTTCGAGTTAAACTGTAATTTGTTCCCTTTTAAATTTAACACAACAAAAAAATAATAAATTTTATATATTTAAAAAAATGGCGCAAAATTACTCAGTCACGTACATAATTAAAGCTGATTACGGGTAAAAAGTGTTGAACAAAATAAATAATATCTAAAAAAGTTGCCTGCAGGAGTTTTCCTCATATAAAGGTGCCCAGGCCCAAGGCTATGGCGGCCTAGGCGTAGCGATTATCGACGTTGAGGAGACTCCCTCGAAGTAAGAAGAACTAAAGTTGAGATAGAGTTGACATAGTGTTGCGACGTAGTTGAGGAAGGAATAGAGATAACCCTGGGAAAGGCTGAAGATTGAGACCCTAGTAAAAAAAAATAAAAAGATATGCATCAAGGCAAGGTAAATTTAAATGAAAAGCAAAACTATAACTGGCTGAAGGCCATAAGCAATTATTACTTTATTCACCACAACTGAAAATAAGACACAAATAAATATTTTACATTAGATCAAAGATATCAAATTAAAAAACTACTGGCATTATGTAAAGTCAACTAATTAATGAAATAGTGAAAATAAAAATTATTTAAGCACTTACTTTGCACTACTGTTCAAAAATATTCATAATAAACAAGTTATATCTACTCATGTAACGCATGTACAAAAATATTTATGTAATCAAATTAGCATAGATAATAAACACATCCAAGGCATTTAGGTAATAACTTACTAATAATCTGGTTAGACAAATGGAAAGCTACAGCAGCATACTACAATACTACTATAAAATTCGAACGCTGTATGCAATCGAAAAGAAAAATTCAGTATCACTACTACTAAACGTATACATCAAAAGATAGGAAATGTAACTTAATATAGAAAAGTAACTATACAAAATTTAGTCTTGCGTAATCCAGGCATAGAGCATTAGGTGTTAGATTCGCAAAACCCTAGCAGTCCACCAACATAGCACCTAATTAAAGATAAAGTAGTACTTTACTCGTAAAACGGTAATTACTTAGAAAACCAATAAGATAAACATTGTCCTATGACATCTAAATGATTAATTACAAGTCAGTTAAATAAAAATAAGATGTTAAAAAAAACAGGTACAAGAAATGTGTTCGGAATCACGTAATGCATGAAAGACAGTAACAAAAGTAGAACAATTAAGTTGAAAATTTTGAATAAAATCAGCTGGTATCACCAAATGCAAGAAATTTATGACAACATCATCTGATGATAATAAAATTAATGTCTCTAACATAGCTAGGTCCGTACAAAGTGGAACACTCATGCAACTACCGACCTTGATAGACACAAACGCATTAAATTCCAGATTAACATAGTTTAACTACTATCCAGTGCACTATGTTTGGGTGGCATACTAGATAGAAAATCTTCCAGCTCTGGATTACACACTGTACAGCTACGACCCAACATTATCAAAAAGGAGAAAAAACTACAGTAGCAGAAAAAAAACCGTACTGATATCGCAAAAAAAAGTAAAGGTAAGATAAAATAATCCCCCAGTATAACCTTTAATAAAGCAGTAAGTATTTAAGCAATAAATTTACATGAAATATGCCTATCCACTAGTATAGATCAAAGGTTTAATTAAGAAAAAAAAAACAATTAAAAACTTAGACGTAAAATATTAAAGAAAATAATTTAACACTAGCCAGAATGATCAAAACTCAGGATTTTAGGGGTTTCGTACCGTGCTCTGCAGTTATTAAGCGAAAACAACTTAGGGATATTTGGGGTGATTTCCCCGAATCCACCAACAATAGGCACCCTTGCAGGGCTTAGGGGATGACCACTCACCACCGTCAATAGGATCACACGTAGAAAGTAACTTTCTACGACCAGCGAGTAAGCACAGAAGATGCCAAATGAGATTTTGGCGAAACGTCTGCAAGTTTCAACTAGAAACGAATCAAACGAACGGATGTATTCCCGGATTAACCACGACACATATTTCTCCATCCGTGAAACCCTACGTACTTCCATATATATATATATATATATATATATATATATATATATATATATAAGAAAGGATTTTTTTCTTGGGTAGCAGTCAAAATGCAGGTGGCCAATTAATTAATTCTTTATTGCTTAGTCGAGCTTTCGAGTTTCAATTTAACCCTTCTTCAGGACACACTACAAAAGTTACAAAACACATTGTCAGGAAACACAGTTCCCATACAATCAAAAATTTTTTATTTTAAAAAACTTACCAATGTGAATTATTTTAAAAAAGGAATACAAAAATACTTCGCAGAAATGTTGCTAAACATATTTATGACATTCTACAATTAAAAAACTTTAAAAAATTGGTTCAAGATTGGCGATGATTGTCGAATAATTAATTACTACATTTTGGTTGCTGGATGATGAATGAGCAACAGCTGGTCATTTAAAAATGATTTGACGTTTGACAGAACCACGAATGTTAGGTTGTGTTCAAACTCGAAATAAAGCGCGGCGAATTTGAAAAAATCTTCAAGAAAATTTTTATACTGAAAAATTAAGTCCTGCGCATTCACCAACAGTGGAAAACGCAAAAAGTATGTAAGAACAATATGGAAATACAAACAACTTTTCTAAAAAATATAATGTTCACACAAAAGAGAAAAGAAAAGAAAACTAGATAGATGTGTCTTCCTGTAAGGAACTGAATTTTTCTTTATGTAATCTGAGTAAGAAGGAATAAATAGTGCTGAGGTTTTGGATATCTGTTTTCTTATTCATGCAGTGGTCGGCGCCATGAATGTGTACCATTTCTAAGAACAGTCTTTTGTAATAGTTATTGGATTTTGCCAGAACTTTAGGTTCAGCAAATCTCATTTGGTGGCCTTCTTTTATTACATGTTCAGCCAATGCACATGAAGGCACCGACCTCCTGCAGTCACTCTTGTGTGATATAACGCGGTTATATAAGTTTCTGGATGTTTGACCAATATATACATCCTCACAATTATTACAAGAAATCTGATACACAACATTCCAATTCTCCTTTGTGGTGAGGGGTGTTTTTGTTTTAGTATACAATTGTGAAACAGTCTTCACTTGTTTCTTTGCAAACCTAACATCGGTGCACTCAAATAATTTTATTAATTTTGGAGTGAGATTCTCTATATATGGTAAAGTACAATAGAAAGTCGGAACAGTGGTGCTCTGATTGGCATTATTGTTATTATGCCGTGATGGCGTAGGTTGTGTGTTTAGGGATGGTGGTTGACTGGGTCTATCAACAACATTCTCCGGTAATTGATAAGCCGTACTGTATAAGAATTTATTAATTAATTTAAGTGGATACGAGTTTTCCAACAGCATTGTTTGTAATAATTTTAATGAGGCTTGCCTATCTTTTGGATGTGTTAGCATGACAGCTCTACGTTTCATGCCTAAAATTAAATTGATTTTCATCTTCATAGGATGGTATGACTTAAAGCTTATAAATCTATTGGAAGCCATAGGTTTTCTGTACCAAACAGTACTGAGAACATTGTCATCAGACCGTTTTATTTTCATGTCTAGGAAAGGAATACTTTGGTCACTTTCCTCTTCGACAGTGAACTGTATGTGACGATTGTAAGTGTTGAACATTTCCAGAGTTTCATGAATTCTATTTTGAGGTACAGATAAAATGAGGTCATCAACATACCTTTTCACAAAAGGAATGTAGTAAGGTAAATACTGTAAGCAATCTCGTATCAGGTCATCAAGAACATAATTTACCAAAATCGGAGATATGGTTGAGCCCATAGGTGTACCGAAAATTTGTTTGTAATATTCACCATTAAACACACAGAAATTAGAATCAAAAATGAAAGTTAATAATTTTTCCACCGTTCGACAATCCAGTGCACAATAAGGAGAAATTTTATCCCAGTTATTTTTTATGCTTTCTAAGACAGCTTCCAATGGTAGGTTTGTGAACAAGGATACAACATCAAAACTCACCAATACATAACCATCAGGTAGTTGGAAATTATTAATGTAAGTACTAAAGGAAAAGGAATCTCTAACATAAAACTCATTTTGAACATCATAGGCAGTGGTTAAAATGTTAGTGACATATGTCGCCAACGAGTTATTGGGGCAGTTAATTGAGGAAACAATGGGCCTCATAGATAAAGTAGGCTTGTGTATCTTAGGCAAAGTGTATAGCCTCGGTGCTACCGAGTTGTAAGAGGTCATTGCCCTTGCAGTATCAGCATCAATATGATTATTCTCTTTGAGGCTTTTTATTAAATTATTAGCTTTTGTTTGTAATGTGCCTGTGGGATTATTATTGAGCTTTTTATAATATTGTGGATCTTGTATTAAATTTAGAGATTTAGATGTATAATCTTCTTTATACATGACCACTGTAACATTGCCCTTGTCACTGTTGGTAACATATACCTCAGGATGTTCCTGAAGAAAAAGTTTAGTTTTATGGAAAATCTCATTAAAATGTTGATTGCTATTATGATGATGTTGTATAAAATTAGTAATAATGTTTGTGAAACGCGCTCTATAAAGATCCCTTTGTTGAGCATCAAACTGAGCAATAGCCGTCTCGAGATCAGCCAGAAGAGATGGTATGTTCCAATCTTTAGGGGTGGGACATAGGCTAAATTTACGTCCAAGGGACAAAATTTGTTTTATGTCATTTGGAAAATCTATGGACGTGAGATTGCGGAACCATTTATCTTGTGTTTTGATCTCCTCAAGCTGGTCTCGTTTCAACCTCGCAAACTTGTTTAAATTTGAGCGTTTTACTGATTGAAATTTACGCTCATATGATTGATGTAATCTACGGTCATATTCATTAATAATGTAATTTGGTAATAGTGAAGTTAATTTAAAGTTTATGTTTTCTATAGTTCTTTGAATTTTATTTAACTCAACAAAGGTTGCCTTAATTTCCAAGTTTAAAATGCTTTTTCCTAACCTGGTGTTGAAGTTGGTGATTTTTTGTCCTGTTCTACCATGTGTGATGTGTAGCATGGAGTTCATGGAGTTAGTCCCATGAGTAATGTGGTTCGGCAATAATCCCAATTTACGACAATTAAGTAAAAACAACTTTCTGTTCAGCATTGATGCCCTTTTGTTGTTAAGTTTGGCCCAAGTTTTGAGTAAAACGACAGTGGCAAGACCGTATTCATGTTGGATGTCTTGGTAAAAACCCATATCTGGAAACTAAGGGATGTGTATTCGTGACTGAATAGTTAGAAAAAAGGATTTTTTTCTTGGGTAGCAGTCAAAATGCAGGTGGCCAATTAATTAATTCTTTATTGCTTAGTCGAGCTTTCGAGTTTCAATTTAACCCTTCTTCAGGATATCCAACAGATATCCAAAACCTCAGCACTATTTATTCCTTCTTACTCAGATTACATAAAGAAAAATTCAGTTCCTTACAGGAAGACACATCTATCTAGTTTTCTTTTCTTTTCTCTTTTGTGTGAACATTATATTTTTTAGAAAAGTTGTTTGTATTTCCATATTGTTCTTACATACTTTTTGCGTTTTCCACTGTTGGTGAATGCGCAGGACTTAATTTTTCAGTATAAAAATTTTCTTGAAGATTTTTTCAAATTCTCCGCGCTTTATTTCGAGTTTGAACACAACCTAACATTCGTGGTTCTGTCAAACGTCAAATCATTTTTAAATGACCAGCTGTTGCTCATTCATAATCCAGCAACCAAAATGTAGTAATTAATTATTCGACAATCATCGCCAATCTTGAACCAATTTTTTAAAGTTTTTTAATTGTAGAATGTCATAAATATGTTTAGCAACATTTCTGCGAAGTATTTTTGTATTCCTTTTTTAAAATAATTCACATTGGTAAGTTTTTTAAAATAAAAAATTTTTGATTGTATGGGAACTGTGTTTCCTGACAATGTGTTTTGTAACTTTTGTAGTGTGTCCTGAAGAAGGGTTAAATTGAAACTCGAAAGCTCGACTAAGCAATAAAGAATTAATTAATTGGCCACCTGCATTTTGACTGCTACCCAAGAAAAAAATCCTTTTTTCTAACTATTCAGTCACGAATACACATCCCTTAGTTTCCAGATATGGGTTTTTACCAAGACATCCAACATGAATACGGTCTTGCCACTGTCGTTTTACTCAAAACTTGGGCCAAACTTAACAACAAAAGGGCATCAATGCTGAACAGAAAGTTGTTTTTACTTAATTGTCGTAAATTGGGATTATTGCCGAACCACATTACTCATGGGACTAACTCCATGAACTCCATGCTACACATCACACATGGTAGAACAGGACAAAAAATCACCAACTTCAACACCAGGTTAGGAAAAAGCATTTTAAACTTGGAAATTAAGGCAACCTTTGTTGAGTTAAATAAAATTCAAAGAACTATAGAAAACATAAACTTTAAATTAACTTCACTATTACCAAATTACATTATTAATGAATATGACCGTAGATTACATCAATCATATGAGCGTAAATTTCAATCAGTAAAACGCTCAAATTTAAACAAGTTTGCGAGGTTGAAACGAGACCAGCTTGAGGAGATCAAAACACAAGATAAATGGTTCCGCAATCTCACGTCCATAGATTTTCCAAATGACATAAAACAAATTTTGTCCCTTGGACGTAAATTTAGCCTATGTCCCACCCCTAAAGATTGGAACATACCATCTCTTCTGGCTGATCTCGAGACGGCTATTGCTCAGTTTGATGCTCAACAAAGGGATCTTTATAGAGCGCGTTTCACAAACATTATTACTAATTTTATACAACATCATCATAATAGCAATCAACATTTTAATGAGATTTTCCATAAAACTAAACTTTTTCTTCAGGAACATCCTGAGGTATATGTTACCAACAGTGACAAGGGCAATGTTACAGTGGTCATGTATAAAGAAGATTATACATCTAAATCTCTAAATTTAATACAAGATCCACAATATTATAAAAAGCTCAATAATAATCCCACAGGCACATTACAAACAAAAGCTAATAATTTAATAAAAAGCCTCAAAGAGAATAATCATATTGATGCTGATACTGCAAGGGCAATGACCTCTTACAACTCGGTAGCACCGAGGCTATACACTTTGCCTAAGATACACAAGCCTACTTTATCTATGAGGCCCATTGTTTCCTCAATTAACTGCCCCAATAACTCGTTGGCGACATATGTCACTAACATTTTAACCACTGCCTATGATGTTCAAAATGAGTTTTATGTTAGAGATTCCTTTTCCTTTAGTACTTACATTAATAATTTCCAACTACCTGATGGTTATGTATTGGTGAGTTTTGATGTTGTATCCTTGTTCACAAACCTACCATTGGAAGCTGTCTTAGAAAGCATAAAAAATAACTGGGATAAAATTTCTCCTTATTGTGCACTGGATTGTCGAACGGTGGAAAAATTATTAACTTTCATTTTTGATTCTAATTTCTGTGTGTTTAATGGTGAATATTACAAACAAATTTTCGGTACACCTATGGGCTCAACCATATCTCCGATTTTGGTAAATTATGTTCTTGATGACCTGATACGAGATTGCTTACAGTATTTACCTTACTACATTCCTTTTGTGAAAAGGTATGTTGATGACCTCATTTTATCTGTACCTCAAAATAGAATTCATGAAACTCTGGAAATGTTCAACACTTACAATCGTCACATACAGTTCACTGTCGAAGAGGAAAGTGACCAAAGTATTCCTTTCCTAGACATGAAAATAAAACGGTCTGATGACAATGTTCTCAGTACTGTTTGGTACAGAAAACCTATGGCTTCCAATAGATTTATAAGCTTTAAGTCATACCATCCTATGAAGATGAAAATCAATTTAATTTTAGGCATGAAACGTAGAGCTGTCATGCTAACACATCCAAAAGATAGGCAAGCCTCATTAAAATTATTACAAACAATGCTGTTGGAAAACTCGTATCCACTTAAATTAATTAATAAATTCTTATACAGTACGGCTTATCAATTACCGGAGAATGTTGTTGATAGACCCAGTCAACCACCATCCCTAAACACACAACCTACGCCATCACGGCATAATAACAATAATGCCAATCAGAGCACCACTGTTCCGACTTTCTATTGTACTTTACCATATATAGAGAATCTCACTCCAAAATTAATAAAATTATTTGAGTGCACCGATGTTAGGTTTGCAAAGAAACAAGTGAAGACTGTTTCACAATTGTATACTAAAACAAAAACACCCCTCACCACAAAGGAGAATTGGAATGTTGTGTATCAGATTTCTTGTAATAATTGTGAGGATGTATATATTGGTCAAACATCCAGAAACTTATATAACCGCGTTATATCACACAAGAGTGACTGCAGGAGGTCGGTGCCTTCATGTGCATTGGCTGAACATGTAATAAAAGAAGGCCACCAAATGAGATTTGCTGAACCTAAAGTTCTGGCAAAATCCAATAACTATTACAAAAGACTGTTCTTAGAAATGGTACACATTCATGGCGCCGACCACTGCATGAATAAGAAAACAGATATCCAAAACCTCAGCACTATTTATTCCTTCTTACTCAGATTACATAAAGAAAAATTCAGTTCCTTACAGGAAGACACATCTATCTAGTTTTCTTTTCTTTTCTCTTTTGTGTGAACATTATATTTTTTAGAAAAGTTGTTTGTATTTCCATATTGTTCTTACATACTTTTTGCGTTTTCCACTGTTGGTGAATGCGCAGGACTTAATTTTTCAGTATAAAAATTTTCTTGAAGATTTTTTCAAATTCGCCGCGCTTTATTTCGAGTTTGAACACAACCTAACATTCGTGGTTCTGTCAAACGTCAAATCATTTTTAAATGACCAGCTGTTGCTCATTCATCATCCAGCAACCAAAATGTAGTAATTAATTATTCGACAATCATCGCCAACCTTGAACCAATTTTTTAAAGTTTTTTAATTGTAGAATGTCATAAATATGTTTAGCAACATTTCTGCGAAGTATTTTTGTATTCCTTTTTTAAAATAATTCACATTGGTAAGTTTTTTAAAATAAAAAATTTTTGATTGTATGGGAACTGTGTTTCCTGACAATGTGTTTTGTAACTTTTGTAGTGTGTCCTGAAGAAGGGTTAAATTGAAACTCGAAAGCTCGACTAAGCAATAAAGAATTAATTAATTGGCCACCTGCATTTTGACTGCTACCCAAGAAAAAAATCCTTTTTTCTAACTATTCAGTCACGAATACACATCCCTTAGTATATATATATATATATATATATATATATATATATATATATATATATATATATATATATATATATATATATATATACTAAGGGATGTGTATTCGTGACTGAATAGTTAGAAAAAAGGATTTTTTTCTTGGGTAGCAGTCAAAATGCAGGTGGCCAATTAATTAATTCTTTATTGCTTAGTCGAGCTTTCGAGTTTCAATTTAACCCTTCTTCAGGACACACTACAAAAGTTATATATATATATATATATATATATATATATATATATATATATATATATATATATATATATATATATATATATATATATATATATATATACGGTTCTCCAATGAACCTATATGGTGCTGAATGTGACGTTGTTTTAGATATATATTTATATTAATAAATTAAATGTTTTTAACTATAATTATGTCTGTGTCACTGTTCCTATGTAAATATAAGTTGTGATGGTTTACCAGTGCACCGCTGAAGTTTCGTTCGAAGCTTTCAAAAAACACAAATAAAATTCTGATGAAGGTCGAAGAATACGACCGAAACGTAAATATAATGTGAATAAGAACCCACAAATTTGTATAATTTTTTCCCCGGGATCCAAAAACCCAAGAACCCTCAAATAAAAAAATATATTATAAGGATCCAAGAAACAAATCAAACCATACTCTATATATATATATATATATATATATATATATATATATATATATATATATATATATATATATATATATAACCTACTACATAGGTCTAAAATATGTCAAATTTTTACTTTACTAGAGCATTTTGCTTTGAGGGCATTTGACACCTTAAAACAAGACAAGCTCACTCGTTTTTTTTTTGCGCAAGCACGATTTGCTAACTCGATAATCGAATGGATACTAAATTTTAAACAAAACCCTATCCTCAGAATTAAACAACCGGTAGACCGAGAAGCAGGGTTTTAGTTCATAGACGCCAACGCTGTCTATTAGACCGAGAGAGAAAATGGTGGGGATAATCTAATAATTTGTTTTTTTAACAAAAATGCAGCGCAATGTATGTTTGAGTTATTCTTTATGTTTTGGTGTCGGTTTTTGATGCATATAATATATATGCATCAAAAACCGATACCGAGCAAACGCAGTCGCTTTAGCCATTTGTGTTTTCTCGACCAATATCGGCAAGAAGGTGCCCACACTTTGGATGGCAACATAATGCATTGAACGTGCTGAACGAGTGACTAAAACCTCCTGCAACGTCTAATTACAGACATTGTTCGGCAAGCCTTGCCTTACTTCGTCAAACTTATTTACATTGTTGTTTGGCGTAGGCTGGGCCAACGCACGGTGGTTCAAAAGGAATAAAAGTCGATCGAAATTGATATTTTTTTAGTTTTTTATATCATGCTAAACATACAAGATAATCGTTCTTCTAGTACCTTGTCAAGTTCTGAAGTACATAGTTACAAAATTAAATTATGTAGAAAGACAATATAACTCCCAAAACATGCGATAAAACACATGTATTTCAAAGTAAAATTTAATTCTCTGAAATGCGGCCTTCTCTGTGAGCTGTGCAAAATTTCTGTTACGAAATTTCTGAAAAAAAAATGAACATGGGGCTACCATCTGACCGTATTACTTTTCTATGAAATTTTACCTGCCTTCAAATTACCTAGTACGTAAAGTATCCTTCATATTCGACTATTTTTCATACTAATCCTATTCTACGAAACAGAGGACGCAAGAGGACAACATAATTCTTATTCTAAATTAAGGGTTAGGCTCTCAGGTAAACAAGACCACTTAATTTGTTTGCATCGGTTTGCCCCCCTGTGATAGAGGGTTCCGACAGTGTCTCGTGCACCTGATACGGCAGTGCTCTCTTTGCGCGCATCCTTGTCGGTCGCTTGCTATTATCTATTGTGATATTGTGTGTTGTGGTGTATCCTAAGTTTTCAACGATGGCGGTTCGTCCAATTACGCATTTGTCTTTACATGAAAAGTTCAGAGAAAATAACGAGTTATCCCTCGATGTTATAGACTATTTGAAGGACGTTTTTCATACAAACAGAAATGAGGCTGCTACAGAGACCCTCATAGCTTTCACTAGAACAAATTTTTTTGCCCCATATATCAGAAGGTGGAAAAGTTTAAATAGAAATAATGAACGGATTCTACAGTTTGCCATATGGCTTGACGAGGAATTAAAATTCCCGGATATTGTTCTTCATTGTGTGCCTACTCCAATAAGTAGTGAACCTTCAACATCCAGAACAGGTAAGCCAAACTATAAACCTCGTTGGAGAAAAAAATTTTTGGCTTTTTCGCAAATAGAGAAATTGATTAGGAAATGAAAAATTCCAATGTATAGTTTGAATTGGAAGAACCAATCTGTTCTTGGTCGACACTTCATACAAGTAAGTTTTTAATTTTTAACATTTTACAGTTTTAAATATTAAATGTATTAAGTGTTGAGCCCGAACAGATTAGTTCTTCCAGTACAAACTATACATTTGAATTTTTAGTTTTTTAAGCCAAAAAGTTCTTGCTACATAATACATTCGCAAAAATTAAAAATTAATATGAATATAAAACTTTTCTCACGAATTTTTAATAATGATAACAATGTTTAGGTCCCGGTCGCAAATCTAAAAAAATTGAAGATTGCCCTGATGTTGCCAAGGGCAGAAAAACTGCAGAACTTCGAACTACAAAATCTTGTAAAGAGGAACAACAATGAAATTGCGAGAAAGGGCGATGAAGGGGCTGCTAAATTGTTAAGAGAAGCTGTAACAACTCCATCACGAAGATCTTGAAAAGGAAGAAGAGGATGTTGATGATGATTATGATGATTTATAAGATCATTTCGCATAACATCGCATTGTATGCTTTTACATATTGTTGGGGACACCCAACGTTATTTAATTTCTATAATTCTATTTTTTATTTCTACATAAATATTAACCAAGCACGTATAAAATCCCCTTCAAATAAAACAATCTTAAACTTGTCTACCTTGCTAATTTAACCGCCTAAAAATACGCAGTTATCGGCGAAACATAAAGACCCTTTCAGTAAAAATATCTAAATAAAATCTTTCTTTAATTTTGTCTTTCTAGAACCGGCCCCTTTGTTCGTCGAATATCAAAGGCTTATTTTCCTTTGAAATTCTCTTATCTTTTAGTTTTATTACCTTTTCGTTCTAAAAATATACTTCTAGTATATGCATAAAAAACTAGCAAGTATGGCTACCAACTTAAAACTCCCTGCCTCTTCACTTCGTTGTACCGAAGTATAAGAACAACCCCTTCGCGAATCAAAAGGTATCAGCTTGGATATCATTAGTAAGCCCCATAGCCACGCAACCTGTAATTGGCCAAGGCTGGCCAAACCCTTCTCTGAAGGGATCGTACTTTTCATTCAAAATCGGCCGCGTCGGAGAGACGAGTTAGTTCTTCAGTCAACTCAAACTAAACCGGTTGTGCCGCGGGCACAGAAATAAAAGTCGGTCAGAAGTATGACCAAGTATTCGCACAGTTAGGTGCACAGTGTAGTGAGTTCGGGAAAATAGTCCGCTCTCATTTTCTGGGTTATTATACCCGTAGTTTCTAAGGCAAAAAGCCTATTTTCTAGGTTATTATAACCACTGTTTCCTAAGGCAACAAGCCTATATTCTAGGGACAAAGTCCCTTCTGTATTCGGGTAATTAAACCCACATTTCTACAGGCAGCGTCCTGACTCTCTTTAGAGCCAAGCTCAAAGAACTTTCGGCCTAAGAGCCAACTATTGATTTTACATCAAAAAGTAGGATCTCGAAATGTTATGAAGACATGAAATTTTGCACAATTGTAAAAGTCAAGAGTTGTGTTATGTAAATATGTAAATATACAAAGTGTTTAGTGAAACTAACGTCTTTCAATGTCTACAAGTCGCAGCTGCAGGAGATTGCGCAAATGAGATGATGCTAAACCAGCGATCTATGGAAATAGTATACAGTAAGGTGGAGGTAGGGTTAAAATAGAGCCTTATCCATCCATTTTTGGTCCTTCGAGCCGGATTATTCATCCAATTTTGGTTATTTCAAGCCAGAAAAGCCATTCATTTTAAGAAAAATACATAAACTTCACTTAAAGAAGTAGAGACTTTCAAGTAAGTACAAAAGTAAAAACATTTCATTTAAAAAAGTTCGCGACATCAAATTTCACAAAAACAATAAAGTAAAAAACTTTCTAATCATTCTGTCAGAGTGACAGCTTCCGTCAGAACATCATATGTCAAAGTGACAGCATCTGTCAGAGTGACAATCAAATAAAAACAATAACTTCTCTTAACAAGCAAATTTAGTTTGCCGTCGGAAGGTTTCAGTGCCGTTTAAATTTCAATTTCGGTTTAAAACCAGTGTTTTTCAACTCGTTAAATATAAAGCAAGTGTCTTTTCGGTTTTTTAGTAAATATTGTTTGTTTACAAATATATTTTGAGTGTGTTTATTTAAATTTGAATAATTTAAATAGGTAAAAAAGTCAAGCAAAAAATGAATAAAATTTAAAAAACAGTAATCTCTTAATTTTATGCCATTTTTCTAATAAACATAAATATTTCTGACTGGTTCATTTTTTGTTGGATCGTTACCTTGCGTACACAGTGTACCAAATATTTGAATTGCTGATTTTTTCAAAATAAATTGTTTAAAAATTTATAAAATGTTGTAGTCCAGTGTGTTTCAACATATTTATTTTGTCTTTGGATAATTTTTGTAGAACAGTTTAAATTGTTTTTGCAAAGTTAATTTAAACAATTCATAATTACACTTACACAGTGTTCTGCAAAAGTATTCAAAAATTATATATTTGATTTTTTAAAAGGTATTTCAATTTTGTAAAGTATACTTAGGCATTAGATGCCAGGTAAGTTATTTGGCGGATTGTTGACTTAATATTTATGATTTGGTTTCTGTAAAACATATAAAAATTGTGTTTTTTATTGATAACATTTGGAAAATTGGTGTTGTTTTTTCTGATTGATAATATTTGATTTGATTTTTCTATGTGGTAGAGTGTACAAATAGTACCTACTAATTGTCATTATTGCTGATTTTTATTCATAAAAATACATAGGGGTTTACTCTGACATTTAGGTCTACTTGTTTCTTAAACATTTTTTATTGTACTGGTTGTCCCAAAAATAAAAATATTTACAAATTTTAATATTTATTTTTAAGATAAATATTTTTCGGCATTGTTATTCAAAAACTAGAATACCGGGTGTGATCAAAAAATAATAATATTTTTTAAAATTTTTATTAAATTAGTTTAAAATATTTTATTGTTCAAAAATGGATTTAGACACTTTAAAAAATTCTCGCAAAAATGCAAAAGCTGCAATCACTCGTGTCAAAAATTGGGTCGAATTAAATAAAGACAATCAAATCGATTTCGAGCAATTTCAATTACGAGAAGAACTCATAAGAAAGGCTTTCGAAAAATACTCTGATGCTCAAGATGAAATAGGAAATTTAGACCCAAGTGACACCGAGGACAGAGTAAATGTAGAAGATAAATATTGTGAAACTTTAGCAACAATTACAAAATATGTACAAAAATACTCTTCAACAGCCAATGCGCAGAGTAGGCCGCCTAGCCCAGTTCAGGTGCCAAGTATACCTAATGTCAAACTGCCAGATTTGAAAATAACGCCTTTTGATGGGCAAATCTCCGAATTTAAGTCTTTTATGGAATTATTTTCAGCATTAGTTATTAATCATTCAGGATTAACGGACATTCAGAGATTTGCTTATTTGAAATCTGCGCTAAAGGGCGAAGCATTAAAATTAGTTGACTCATTGGAATTAATAGGGGACAATTGTCAAGGTGCGATTGAAATTTTAAAGAAAAGATATGAAAATTTAACTTGTGTAATTAATAGTTATTTGAATAATATTTTTGATATACCGCCCATAACAAAATGTACTTCTGTGACGTTACGAGATTTTATTGCAAATTTAAGAAAAAATATTGAAGCCCTTAAAAAATTTAAACTCGATGACAAAGATCTTTTTGAATATTTGTTAGTTTTCATGTTCGAAAAGAAATTAGATTTTGGCACTAGAAGAGCTTTCGAACTAGATCGTGACCTTGACGACCTACCCGCATTGGAAGAGTTTTTCGAATTCTTGGAAAAACGATGCATAGTGTATGAAAATTTGATGAGTAGCGACTCACGACCTCCACGACAAAGCGATAAGATTTCTCTGCATACGGGTCTTCAACCCAACGAACAAGTTGAAAATGAAATAATTTCTTTACATACGGGTCTTCAACCCAATAAACTAGTGCAAGTTAAAAATTGCGTATTTTGTAGAGTCACAGGACATAGGATTTATTCGTGTTTAAAGTTCTCACGACTTTCCAATATCAAAAAGAATAAATTTATAAAAGTAAAACATTTGTGTTACAATTGTTTAGGTCGTCATAAAATTCAGGACTGTGAGTCCATACAAAAATGTAAAATTTGTTATGAAAAACATCACACTCTTTTACATCAAAATGTAAAATTTAAGAATAATGTACAGGGTGTGCAAAATTCTCAAAACACAGAATTTCAAAACAATGATTCTCAAATTCAAAATAATTAACCGTACATTTTATTAAACAATCGAAATTCTTTAAGAAACATCAATAACTCCCAAAACTCACAAAATTTCGTACCAAGAGATCAAAATCGTGGTTCTCAAAAATCTCAGTCTGCTAATCGGCAAGCAGCACCGAATGCAAATAAGTCCGTCTCACTCTCAGCGCTCTCGACTAAAGAATCGCACGTGCTCGTAGCAACAGCACAAGTTACTTTGTATTCAAAGCAAGGTAACCCCGTTAACGCAAAAGTTCTTTTGGATAGTGGAAGCCAAAGTTCTTTCATGGTACAAAATTTAGTAGATAAACTTCAGTGTTCCCCTTACCGAAAAGATTTAAATATTTCAGGCGTTTCTCAAAACAGTATCTTGTCAAATAAAATGGCAGATGTGTGCATTCATTCCAAAAAAGATAATAGTAAAAGATTTCTGGTTTCTTGCGTGCTGTTAGATAATATAACCTATAAACTTCCGCAGGCACCGATTCAAGCAAATAAATTGCAAATTCCAGAAGAAATCGCTGCAGACCTTGCTGATCCTAGCTTTTCTATTCCGTCAGATATTGACATGCTTCTCGGTGCAGATTTTTTCTATTCTGTTATGACTACAGGTGTCCATAGTTTGGGAAATGGATTTCCCACCTTACTCAATACCCATTTAGGCTGGATAATATCTGGCAACGTCCCTTCACGATGCATAGTTTCTGAAACCTCTAAAGTTATTCAGCTTCGTACTCTAAACAGACGTCCAAAAAACGGACAAAATATTCAGTGGCGTGACAGGCCATTTATTTCTCCCTTACCTTACGACGACCTTGGTATAGAAACCAGTGTCACTAAAGAATAATTAATTTTCTTCCCCCAATTCTCCAAAGATCATTCTGTATTGTGTATGCGTGTAATGGTGAGTGCGGGAAAACTCTTGTCGCTTATTCGGGTCCTTATTCGGGTCATCAGAACCCTCCTTACTCGGGTCATCAGAACCCTCCTTGTTCAGGTCATAGAACCTTCCGTGTTCAGGTCATTAGAACCTTCCTTGTTCAGGTCATTAGAACCTTCCTTGTTCAGGTCTTAGAACCTTCCTTGTTCAGGTCTTAGAACCTTCCGTGTTCAGGTCATTAGAACCTTCCTTGTTCAGGTCTTAGAACCTTCCTTGTTCAGGTCTTAGAACCTTCCTTGTTCAGGTCATTAGAACCTTCCTTGTTCAGGTCTTAGAACCTTCCTTGTTCAGGTCTTAGAACCTTCCGTGTTCAGGTCATTAGAACATTCCTTGTTCAGGTCTTAGAACCTTCCTTGTTCAGGTCTTAGAACCTTCCTTGTTCAGGTCTTAGAACCTTCCTTGTTCAGGTCTTAGAACCTTCCTTGTTCGGGTCTTCAGAACCCTCCTTACTCGGGTCATCAGAACCCTCCTTATTCGGGTCATCAGAACCCTCCTTAGTCGGGTCATCAGAACCCTCCTTCTCAGTCGGTTCATCAGTGACCATACTAGCTGATGGGCAATTTTCTCATAATACAGAATGGTTCAAATTCGAAAGTTGAATCTACAACTCAAATGGAGACCAATACCACCGGGAATTAAATTGAACTTCTTATGCGTTAGTGAGTAAGCTCAACCTTTTACAACTTTTTCCTTGATTTTGAAGCCAAAAGCCTTCAACAGGGGGGAGTATGTTGGGGACACCCAACGTTATTTAATTTCTATAATTCTATTTTTTATTTCTACATAAATATTAACCAAGCACGTATAAAATCCCCTTCAAATAAAACAATCTTAAACTTGTCTACCTTGCTAATTTAACCGCCTAAAAATACGCAGTTATCGGCGAAACATAAAGACCCTTTCAGTAAAAATATCTAAATAAAATCTTTCTTTAATTTTGTCTTTCTAGAACCGGCCCCTTTGTTCGTCGAATATCAAAGGCTTATTTTCCTTTGAAATTCTCTTATCTTTTAGTTTTATTACCTTTTCGTTCTAAAAATATACTTCTAGTATATGCATAAAAAACTAGCAAGTATGGCTACCAACTTAAAACTCCCTGTCTCTTCACTTCGTTGTACCGAAGTATAAGAACAACCCCTTCGCGAATCAAAAGGTATCAGCTTGGATATCATTAGTAAGCCCCATAGCCACGCAACCTGTAATTGGCCAAGGCTGGCCAAACCCTTCTCTGAAGGGATCGTACTTTTCATTCAAAATCGGCCGCGTCGGAGAGACGAGTTAGTTCTTCAGTCAACTCCAACTAAACCGGTTGTGCCGCGGGCACAGAAATAAAAGTCGGTCAGAAGTATGACCAAGTATTCGCACAGTTAGGTGCACAGTGTAGTGAGTTCGGGAAAATAGTCCGCTCTCATTTTCTGGGTTATTATAACCGTAGTTTCTAAGGCAAAAAGCCTATTTTCTAGGTTATTATAACCACTGTTTCCTAAGGCAACAAGCCTATATTCTAGGGACAAAGTCCCTTCTGTATTCGGGTAATTAAACCCACATTTCTACAGGCAGCGTCCTGACTCTCTTTATAGCCAAGCTCAAAGAACTTTCGGCCTAAGAGCCAACTATTGATTTTACATCAAAAAGTAAGATCTCGAAATGTTATGAAGACATGAAATTTTGCACAATTGTAAAAGTCAAGAGTTGTGTTATGTAAATATGTAAATAACTGTAAATATACAAAGTGTTTAGTGAAACTAACGTCTTTCAATGTCTACCAGTCGCAGCTGCAGGAGATTGCGCAAATGAGATGATGCTAAACCAGCGATCTATGGAAATAGTATACAGTAAGGTGGAGGCAGGGTTAAAATAGAGCCTTATCCATCCACATATTATGATTTCATTTTGCAATGTCAATCTTTCAATATAACTGTTGTTGTAAAAATTTGAATTTGAAATTCCATTTCATTGCTAATATATACTTATACAAGATTTAAACTAGTTCAAATAAACTGTAAGTTGGAAAATCGCTAATTTTTTTTTCTTATTTCTATATAATATAGAAATAGAAACCCCTTGCACAATCGCGAAGAGCTTCTAAACGGAGCCCCATTACGCTCATATGATTAAAAAGTCAAAATTCACAGTAAAGGGTCCCCAAAAAATTGGGGCCCCGGGCCCCCTCTGGGCTCTGTGCATCCCTAATGCATCGCCCTGTAGTTTTAGTCTTACACAATTTCATTTGAAAATCTTTTTATTTTCGAGATATGAATTCCCATCGACTTTTTTTGCTTTTGAACCACTGTGCAACGTAAAGAGGGATCATTTTGTCTCGGTCTCGGTTTCTTCCACAAAAAGGCTTCGTATTTAGTTGAGCAATAGCGGCAAGTGGCGTCCACACGTTGGCCCAACCTTGTCTCTATTGGCGATTGGTGTAGGCTGGACTAACATGTAGAGGGTCCAAATTCAACTTATACTCATAGTTAATCATAAACGGCATAATGCATAAGCTGCTTGACACAGACGGTTCGCGTGTCCCGCCATGCCGCCAAAAACTGGGCATAGTTAAACATTGCATTGGTTGAAACAGGACATAACGTACGACATGTCCGGCAACGGCGGCAACCTAACAAATTTAGCTTATGGTCAGCAACTTAGCCGAGCACTTATAAATGCAACCGTTAGTCTGGGTTGGTTTTACTTAGCCAACTGAAATTCTTATACTTTTATTTTAGTACTATAATTTTAAAAGAAATGTTTTACGATAAATATCAGTTCATGATTTTTTAATACAAAATCGAGGTTGATGCTTACGTGAAAAATAACTTCCCTGCTGGATTCAGTAAATAAGAGTTTAAACGAAAATAAAAAAGGAAATTGATTTTTCTTCTAACGGTTGAGGCAATTACTTACTAAAACGAAAAAAAATAATCCTGAAAGATTTACGCTAATTTGGGTTTCTATGTAATTGCTTCTTGTTTATTTTTCATATATTTATTTCAAAATTAATAAGTATTTTTAAGTTGGATAATGCAGTTTAATTAGTAGTAATACAAATCAGTATAAAATAATTTAACCAACTTCGAGAAAAACTTAAGAACGTGAACTATTTTAAATAATTTATTTCTGAGTCAAACAACAAAGTTTATCATATTTAAATTTAGCTTACTTATAAACCAAGAAATAGAGGCACTACCTAAGTATTGGAATATCTACAGGTAAATTTATTATTGCGCCGACTTTTAAGCTTAGGACATTGGTGTATAAAAATTTGGTGAATATCTATTTTAGGCCCAAGAATAAATTCAGAAAATTATTGTTTCAAACTCTTGAGCGTTTGTTTGAAGTACGTTTATTTTTTGTTTATTAAATGTTGTTTTTCTATTTTGTTAGTGTTAACATTACCAGCAAGAAATTTGTGCGGATTAGAAGTAATTAGCCTTATCAACAAACCTGTATACGCTTTCTAGGATTTACATTTTAAATATTATTGACAAAAAGGTGCACGCGTGGACAAAAAAATTGTAAATCTAATTCACAGTCTAAGTACAAGATCCCTCAAAAAGTTAATTAAGAGACGTTTAGACTGCAAATTAGAGGTGCAATTTTATTGACTGCAACCAATGATATATGTTGCTGCAACTGTACTCCCTGCTCCCCTAGGTCCTCAGTCATTCAGTTATTAATTGACATTGGCAAACAAATTTATACAAGAAGCCAAGTTTATATGGACCTTAGTCAAGGAAAGACTTTACATGGCCTAACTTTATCTGATTTAGAGCCAAGAATCCCTCACGATAAAAGGGCTTATAAAGCTCTATACAACGAATAAAAATACGAACAAATATATTTTGAGAGTTTAAGCGAAATTACCATTGAATTTATTATTTTTAATGTATAGACAAAAAAGCATAATGTTCACTGAGAACAGAACATCTTAGACAGGATTATAAAAACAACAGGAACCTAAATCAGGTACAGAAATATTTAATTTATTAGTTGGTGAAGTTACAGAAACAAAATACATCACCGAAATTGATAGAAAAAGTTATTCTGTCTCGTAGTCAATATGGCTAGCAGATAAGAAAAAAAAAAGTTATTGTGTCCGTTAAAATGTCTTCTCTTCACAATTATCTTCGAAATTATCGCAATAAATAAGTCACATTTATTAAAACCTAAAACCAATACCTAAAGAGTTTGGAAGTATACTATGTGGAATCCAGAAACAATGAATATCATGGAAAAACAGTTAAACACAATATCTTAAAATAATTTGTATTCTTTTCCAGTATTTTAGTGACCCTGTGTTTAGTTTTAAAGTGAAGATTTTTTTATTAGGAAGATCAGTTATTACAATTGTTTAAACTTTTACATCAATATTTACAAAATTCAGTAAATGGGTACCTAATTTCTTAATATTCGTTTTGAAAGTATAAAATATATTACGTTATTCTTTGATATCATAATACAATCCAGATAAATATAGTTATTTAATACTCTTCGTAGAGGAATTACGACGTGATACGTAGTTTGCTGACAGGTTGCCAGTAATTTTATGTCATCTGATGGGCTCTGACATATTTGTGATTTCTTTACGAAGAAAACTAAGGTAAAATGTAAGAATAAGGATCGGTAAAGTTTTATTGTAGTTTTGGGATTTTTGACAAATGGCCTCACTTAATTTGATTTAAAGCAAAGCTAGCTTGATGATAAAAGAGCTCCAGTAGAAATGCAATGAGAGCTTTTTCGTAAAAGAATGACTTACTAGCTGTCATTAAGTAGTATATAGTAGCAAGATAAGAATTAAATTTTAATGCAATTAGGGTGTCGAAATATTCAACTGATACAGTTTTACCATTGTGTCTGTGATATCAATTTTTGTATTAAACCAGGAACAAAAGCGCTTTGTTTCCTAGATACAGAGTAGTTAATAAAATTGTATTATTCTTCTGGCTTTTCTCATTTAGTAAACACATATTTAAAAATAATTAATTTCATTTAGACAGGTAAAGTACCAAAGGAATGTGCTTATTGAGTATAACAAATAATTTTTTGCTGTATTATTCAAAAATTACTAATCAAAATATCCGGTTATTTATATGTTAATCTGGAATCAAAATTTCATTTTGTTCAATTACCAATAATTAAAAAAATTTTATTGGCCTACACGAATAGATAGAAATTTTAAAAACAATTAAACATTGTATCACGCAATCATTTCCAAACGATAATAATTAAAAAAAATTAATACTTTAAGCCAAAAATCTCCAGTTAAAATGTATTCGATTGTTTACTGAAAAGCTACTTCGTTCTTATCTTAAGTTGCTGGAAAATTGATAAAAATGTCTCTTGACATGCTTACCCAAACTTTGATTTCTATGTAGGTATAGCTGGTGATAGTTTAAACTTTGACATATTAATAAAATTGTGCTGACATTCAAAACTCAAAGTTTGAGATGTCATCATAAATAACTCGGTAGATGTGCCATTTTTTACTGGCGTAAAATATTTTGTGAACATGAATCATGTTTAGTTGAAGACACGATACACTTATACTTTAACCAATGGAAAGTGAAACCGCAAAAAAAAGTAACGCAGCCGACACCTTTGACGCAACAGTGCCGATAAGGTCTAGGCATAGGTGTCCCAAAATATCCTAACCAATTTAAGATGGGACACAATAAAAAGTTTTAACATTTTAACCAAATATTACTTATAAGAATATCAAAACCGAACTGAATCTGCAAACACGATGTTTAACCATAGAAATAATTGTATTCATGGGCGTACCGTCGACCGATAATTAAGACTTTAAATTAATGGCATAAATACGTTGTTATTTTTATGATCGTTTTGTAGTAAGTGTAACTATCAACGAATACTAATACAGGAAGAAGACCAACTAGCGTTGTTATTTGTCGCAGCACGGATCGAGTCGAAGGTCATATGAAATGTCAATCAAACGTCAAATTACAGCGACAATTAGTCTGGACGTTTGGGAACGGTGGGATTGGGAACTAAACTCATATTTTTGGTTATTTTAAATATTTTAAAGTAGCAAATAAAACTTACAAAATTATTTGGAATCAAAACCAAATAGGTTTGGTGCCAAATAAATCCATAAGTTTTAAATCCACTTTAAAATATAACGTCTAGCATGAATATGAAAAGGAAAATCAAACTTCAATGAAGTTGAGATCGTAACTTTATTATCAAAAATAAACACAAATATAAACATTTCATAAATAGCTTAAAACGATGCAACACTTTATAGACACTCACCCACACCTAAATTTTAAAACAACAAAATTTATAGAAATCAAAAACAATATACATTATATTCTGGTCATTTTTTTTATATAACATAACCAAGAACACGATTTTGTCAAAATTAATTTAAGGCATACAGAAGAAATAGGACAACGTAAACTGAGTATATCTAAGAAAAAGTCCTTAATCACAATCCTGTCAAAAAATAGACGTAACTTGGCTTGATAATGTCAAACCAAATAAGTTAGTCTTCGATTGGGTAGTCTGTGCTTTTGGATTCCTCCTATGACATGAAAAAGAAAAAAGGATTTCCGGTTTTTATAATACAATACATTACAATATTTGTCACGTTTGCTCAAACAGTCTGATATTCTTCTATGATATAATTGGAATTTTTGTCAAAAGAATATTTTCAATAATTTTTTTGAGTATTGAAAGCTTTAAAACCTAGATGTGATGTTAATGCACTAGAACTGAAACACAAACAGTGAATACTTAGACACTGTAAAATATACCACTGAGAAACTTATAGATATGAAACAAAGCTACATTACCGTTGTTCGTAGGTCGATGCTTTATGTTTTGACAACAACAAAATCTATAACAGTCGCTGCTGCAATATACTTGTTTGCCTGTTGTGATCCAACTCACAATTCAACAAGAAACCTAAAATTAATGAGTACATGAGACTGGAAGGTTACTTTTACAACAATTAATCTGTATAATCAAATAAAAATTCACTAAATACATGATGGCTACAATTGGTCTATTACTGCTATTGCCAAGAAAAACGTTATGTTCATTGCACAGTTTTCGTACAAGGCTGATCCATTGTACATCAACTTTTTTTTTCGCGTAATATGAAGGTACAAGAGAAAATTGCTGCCGGAATATATACATATACCATCATACTAATACAAGATAGGTATTTTATTTAAAAGATTTCACTGAAACGCTACTTCAAAAATTCTACTGGAAGCCTTGTCGAGCACTCAATGCAACACACGAAATCATTGGTGCAATATTCGAATTGTTTGTTTTTGAAGCTTAACAGCAAAGAGTAAATAACGTAAATAACTATTATTTGCTTATAAATGAAAAATTTCATCACTTTCCTTCTATTCGAAGCATTTCTCTTGAAAAACAATGGTATTGTTATAAAAGTAACCCATACTACAAACAAAATATTTTAATTACTTACCAGGAAGAGAAGAAATGATCCATCTTCTTGTTAGTAATGCTATAATTAAATAAAAAGCTACAACAAAATCAAAAATAAAATGACCAGCAGCCATTTTAACATCTAAAAAGACGAGTCCACTTTTTTAGCTTCCCCCAGACAAGCTAGACCGGGAAGTAAAATAATTAAATTGGATTGGTCGCATAACGTACCCATCTCTTTCTGTCGTATCGTTGGTGGGAGACAAAGAAAAATTTGTATGTCCGAACTTTATTCGATGCAAATAGTCTGGCCGGTACGTATGTCGTAACTAAGCGTGTTGCGAGACTTGCCATAAGAAGTTTCATGGGGCTGGTTACTATATTATATTTACACCGTCGTCCGCCCCCAGGCGCGCACGTATGGGCGTACCTTTACGACGCGCGGTTTGTCATGATCGAGATCAGCTATTCAACTGAGAACCAAGGACACACATACTGGCTCGGATGCGTTATGCATGTCACTTTCTTGTTATTAGCCAGGGCCACGCCTCTTGACTATAATTATTTTTCCTAAGTTTTTTCCTGGAATTATAACTTAGACCACTATCTATCTAAGCAACCATTTTTACCGTTTCGTGAATACCGTTCTGGTCCCTCTAGTCGGTGCAAGACTCCCTTGACCAAGAACGTTGATTTATCCCAAATTAACAAGTACCAAGTATAGACTTCCTACATCTGAGTACAAAAGCCTGCGTCTAATTTCGAGACGCGGAGTGCATGTCTTTCATGCGTTTCACTCAATCGTAACGACAACCGCGGAGATCGCCACACTGAATTTAATTACTAAGGCGGAAGACTTTCGTCCTGTTTCCTGTCTATAGACTCTATTCATGGATTGTTCTGCCAGGCACTCAGCAAAAAACCCACCGCTCGGCCCAATTCGCTTAATTGTCCGATTAAAGTTCTCCATTTCTCAGCAGCATTTTGGAATACTTTTCCTCCTTTAAACCATCTTCCCCATGACATGTAACCAGGTTGAATCTCCTTACGGGTTACAGCTAGCAAGGTAAAGCCATTCGGCCTGTCCCTTTACTCGTGTCGGAGGGATCAAGTGCGTCCCGTCCCAAGACGCGAATTTTATAAAGAAAGGTATTTTACATCACCGGGCCAAGCGGCTCAAACCAAATCAAGTCTGAAATTCAAATCGATATATGGATGATATCCATGAAACCGAAATCAGGCTCAAAATGTTTGAAGAAGACACGCGATATCTCGGGTGCGCATGGTGGAATGTTTGGTAAAAGCTGATCAACAAACCACTTTTCAAATAAATCCCCAGTCATGTCCTCATGATAATCGGCAGAAGATTGAGTTATGTTTTTGGCCGACAAAAGCAGTGCATTGGCACGAAACCATTTTCAACTCCGGCATGAAGTATTATCACGCGCTTTCCCCTTGAACACGGTGCATTTAAACTGCAATTTTGACTTTCATCTACCCAACCGTACTGAACAACATCATGAGTATCAAACCATGTCTCATCTAGATACACTATATACCTATTTGATTCCCGGTATTCTTTTATTTTACGCAAATATTCTTGACGATGTTCAACAAGACGGCGCGATTCCAT
>OZ020190.1:102091244-102167244 GCA_963971165.1 Philopedon plagiatum
TATAACCATCCGATTCTCATTTTTTTTGTGTTTAAATCCGCAATTTAATAAAATTTCTCGAAGAGTTTCCAATGACTGGTAATTGTAATCAGGGTAATCGCGTAACTTATCCCGGATCATTTCTAATGTTGGCACCGTATTTTCCTTATACCGGGTGTCAACGAATCTATTAGACAAGTCATAACTTCTAGAGTACAAGGTATATAAAAATTAGATTTGGTATAGGTAAATGGTATGAAAAGAGGAGAGTTTTCGCATATTTTTTACTTTCCGGTCACTTCCGGTTTCACCGGAATTGGCTCCGGTTTTGAATTTTTAAATGGAATGCCCTATATATTTTAACATTTTTGGATTTCTGAGACAATTCTGGATTAGAATTTGACATTTTGAAAAGTTTTTACGCATTCTTGATTTTTTGAGAGCCGCTTTTAATATTGCATCTAGGTGGCCATGATCGCTCGCAAACTAACCAACGGACCTCAGGTGATGTCAGAAAATTACAATCGCAAAGTTTTAGTAAATAGTATGATAGATAGGAATAAGACAAGTTGGAAAAATCACATTTTCCTGTCTAACTATTATTTTTCAAATGGCGACCCTTTTTTGACAAGTACTTTTCGAAAAAAGAATTTTGTGACGAATTTAACGATACTAATTTATTGGCAATTGGACTAAAAATAAGAGCATAAATTAAATACCTACCTATTGCTAGGCAAAATACTGGATAATAATTTATTTACTTTTGTGAAGTGTGCCATGGATAGCCATGGTGCATAAAATTTTCTAGTTATTTTCATCTAGTCTTCTGTGAAAAACAAAATTCTCACTTAATTAATTACAACGACATTATGCTTTATGGGCAGATAGTGAAAGTTTTTTAGTTTTCGTTAAATTTCAGTTAAATTTTTCATCAAAATAATGTATACTCAAAGTGAAAAAGTTGATATGTTGTTAATATTTGGAGAATGTCGGAGAAATTCAAGAAATGCTGCTGAGTTGTATGCTCAAAGATATCCCAATCGGCATCATCCAGGTCATCAGTATTTTCTGTATGTTGAGAAGTGGTTAAGGCAAGAAAGAAATCGAGAGGCAGAACAGAGGTTTATCATAAATGAAGAGACTGAGATTAACGTTGTTGCTATGGTTGAGGTTGATAAAACGGCTTCTTTAAGAGAAATTAGTCAAGAACTGCAGATAAGTCATGAATCAACAAGAAAAATATTGAAAAAGCACGGATATCGATCATTCAAATATCAGTTACATCAACATTTGTATCCTGACGATGGCGATAGACGGGTAGTGTTTTGTGATTGGCTGCTTCAAAATCATAGAATTAACCCCAGTTTTATCAATTTTATTCTGTTTTCCGACGAATCCCGATTTACAAATAATGGTATGTTCAATAAGCAAAATACTCGTTACTGGGCCACACAAAATCAACATAAAATGAGAGAGGGCAATTTTCAAGAAAGGTTTGGGGTTAATGTCTGGGCTGGTATCGTTGGAGACAGAATAATTGGGCCCATATTCTTTCAAGGTCAGTTAACAGGGGCTAGATACTTAGGATTTCTACAAAATGAAATCGAGGAACATCTTGAACATCTACCTTTAGAAGATTTACGGCGAATTTACTTCCAACAAGATGGAGCACCGCCTCACAATACCAGAGAAGTTCTTGATTACTTAATAGGGCATTTTAATAATCAAGTTATTGCAACCAATGGTCCAATACGGTGGCCTCCCCGCTCACCGGATCTCACTGTCCTTGATTTTTTTATTTGGGGATATGTTAAAGAAAGGGTCTACTATCCAACAGCCCCAGCCACTCTTGAAATCGTAGAAGAAAGAATTTACGGGCATTCAGAAGTATAACGCCTCAAATGTTGCAAAACGCGTTGAGAGAAACAATTGAACGAGCTGATATGTGTCGTGAACACGGAGGAATGCACTTTGAACATTTACTACAGTAAGATTTTTGATAAATTTTAGATAGGTAGTACTTTAATTGAAGCATCATTAAAGTTGTTAGATAATTTTGTTAATTTTGTTATGTTAATGTGTTAATTTTGTTAATTTTTTTAATCCAGTCGCAAATAAGTTAGTATCGTTAAATTCGTCACAAAATTCTTTTTTCGAAAAGTACTTGTCAAAAAAGGGTCGCCATTTGAAAAATAATAGTTAGAGAGGAAAATGTGATTTTTCCAACTTGTCTTATCCCTATCTATCATACTATTTACTAAAACTTTGCGATTGTAATTTTCTGACATCACCTGAGGTCCGTTGGTTAGTTTGCGAGCGATCATGGCCACCTAGATGCAATATTAAAAGCGGCTCTCAAAAAATCAAGAAGGCGTAAAAACTTTTCAAAATGTCAAATTCTAATCCAGAATTGTCTCAGAAATCCAAAAATGTTAAAATATATAGGGTATTCCATTTAAAAATTCAAAACCTGAGCCATTTCCGGTGAAACCGGAAGTGACCGGAATGTGAAAAATATGCGAAAACTCTCCTCTTTTCATACCATTTACCTATACCAAATCTAATTTTTATATACCTTGTACTCTAGAAGTTATGGCTTGTCTAATAGATTCGTTGACACCCGGTATAGATTGTAAACAATTCGTCTAATGACATCATGACATCTTTTGCTGCATCGTCAACTTTCTGAAACTTTTGATTATTGTTCTTTCGCTTTACCGAATGATCTGTAACATCTCTTGTTTTAATTACGATACGATACGGATAAATTGTAGATATCGAAAGTTGTGTTAATTCGTTTACTCTTTTTATATTTAGGATTATTCGTTGACTTTGAACATGTAAATCTTTATTAAACTCCGGACATGTTTCGACTGGCGATGCGACGGTCGGTACCGACGGTAATTCAACATGTAATAATTCGCTTTCATCTACCTCAAAAGGTCGCCAAAAAGCCATTATTATAATAAAAATTCACTTACATAAACCAAGTATCTAAAAACAAAAACACTTATAATACGCACTTCACTGGCCAAAACCTAAAACTTAACTGTTTCAAATAAATCATGTTCTAAACGAGCATCTGCCTGCCTGCATGCGATAATATAATATTACCCTTAGTGGAAAAGAGATAAAACGCATCGTCGCGGGATGACCGCTGTTTAAATTGTATACCGAAGTTATCACTAATAAATCTGCATGAAATGTGGGTTACTTGCTATGGGGTATCGAGCGATCCCAGTATAAGCGGCAGGCCTTTGTCTGGCTTTTTATACCATTTGAATCCTAAGAATTTATATTTATGAGATTCACTTTACTCTAGCAAAACTATACAACGGTATGCTACGTTATGACGTCACTTCGAGGGAAAATCCTAAATTGACTAGACGCTTGCACCCCTTGTACATAAGAACAGGTCAGTTTATTGTTGGGTAGTGTGTTGAGTTGACGTTTGTTAAAATATTATTACAGGTCAATTTATTGTCGGATAGGTGTTGAGTTGACGTTTATTAAAATATCGTTGTCATATTTCATTTGCTCAGGTAAGCGCCTAGTCAATTTAAGATTTTTTTCGAAGTGACGTCACAACGTAGCATACCATTGTAAGTGTATCGTGGATGAAGAGTATTGTAAGCTTTAAGGTTTAATTGCAACAGAAATTAGCGAGTTTCTGCTAACGATTACATGAATTCTTATATTCTCGGCACTGGCCTTGTTCCGAAAACTATTTTTTTGACTCGCTTAGAAAAAAATACTAATTTTTAAACACTTATTTTTAATGACGACTCCATTCTAAACTGCTATTACTTATAAAAATGTTACTAGTCACTTGCTACCAGCGTTGCTGCTAACAAACCTAACTTCACTGTCCTCCCATGGCTCAACAGTAAATTACGAAACGTAACGTATGCTTACAATATTGTATGGGATCACGCTGTATATAGGTAAAATACGACCTTTTTCGGAATTCTTGAACTTAGAATAACGGTGTCTTAAAATATTTCATTTTTCTTGCTAATTTATTAACTTCAATTTTTGCTATGTAAACTTAGATATTTTTAGATTTTCATAAAGATTTTTTCTTTAATAAGCAACTAATGTCTAAAGTATTGTGTAGGAACAGATAAAGTTCTTCCAATACTAACGACAAAGAATTTTTTCTTTGTCTTTTCTAATTGCTATATATTTAGTAATTTTTTGCATAAAAGCCAAAAAATATATTGTAACTTAAAATATCTATTCTGTAAAATGGGAAAGTTGGCATGAGGAGTTCAACATGAATGACTTTACGTCATTTTATGTCCAATGGAAAAATACCAATAAAAAATATTAAGCAAAAACAAAATGAAAGGGTCAGGGCAGATGTGTCCTTTTTTAAATCATCTCAAACGAGGTCATTTTTAGTGTACAAGTCTATACTGCTTACTGCGTATTTTTACGCAAAAACTCAGCGTATACGCTACTAAAACAAAAACCCTAATTGATCTTGTCGATGAGTTTGGTCACAAATAGTTTAAAATATAATTTAAGATTTTTTACTGTGTTGTCTTGGTTGGTTTATTTTTTTTTAATTCTTTTATTAAAAAATCATGACACTACACCACTTTTTGCCGGTGAGGGTCAATTTTCAATACTAGAACATCCATAATTTTTTTTGGTTATTTGCATCATTATATAAGTAATTATAAAAAATAGTCTTTTCTTTAAATAGTCTACAAAAGTATTCATTAAAAAAGAAAACTCTGAAAATAAATTCAAGTTTACTTCATTTACTTTGTCTCCAACAGATTTTTAACGTTAGAGTTTTGTTTTCTTTTGCGAAGTATTTTCTCTGTTTCTAAATGGCAACTTAACTTTGACCAAGTTGCACTGACCTGATTTTTGGTTTAATAAAATTGTTTGTAAAGAAATAAAACCTTTATTTTTATTAAAGTTTTACCGGTATTTAATTTTCTAAAAAAAGTTACGAACAATGTAATATTCAAAGTAAGTGCTGACTTTCTTAAGCTTTAATTAACTATGTTTAACTAAAGATAAAATAAAACATTTTATCTACATAAGTGTTGTCGTACAGTTCAAAGAAATAATTATTAAAAATGAGAAACTCATGACAATATTTTTTTCTCTTACGGCGGCTAAGGAGGGGGATTTCCGGTGGCAATATAGTAGGTATATTTAATATTATTCTAAACCCAATATGGCGGACGCCACAAGATGGCGGATTACCGTTTCCTTCACAATCCCCTTGATATGAGTATCAAATGAAAGAGTTTGACGAGTAGAATACGATAAGCTGTGGCGTCATTCTGAACCCAATATGGCAGACGCCATAAGATGGCGGATTACCGTTTTCTTCACAATCCCCTTGATATCGGTATCAAATGAAAGAGTTTGACAAGTAGAATACGATAACAGGTAAAATGTCTTATAATAATGATGCATTAACAGAAATGCATAGGTTAAGATGTAACTAAAAATTTAAAAATATAGTGTCAAAATGTGTATGTTTTTAAAACAACCTTGTATTATTTAGATGTACTTAAACCAAAAAAATAAGTATAGTTTTTTTATTGTGGCATGAGCGAATCCTAATAAAAGTAGTATCAAAGTTGTCAGTTAAACAGATATAATATATTATGTTAAATGTATTGTCTTAAACGCTTGTCGTGTGAATAGAAAAGAAAAAAATACATACTAGATACCTAATCTACTGACAATTCCTTACGAACAAAATTAATGCCTGTATGAACTTTTCGCGATGAGCTTTTAAGGCAATAAATTTAACATAATATATTATATTTGTTTCAGTGATCACTTTGATGCTACTTTTATTAGAATCCACCCATGCCACAATGAAAAAAACTATACTATCTATATATCTAAATAATAAAAGGTTGTTTTTAAAAAGTATTTTTAACAACATTTTATTCTTTGTTAACACGCTGAAGATTGGTCAGTTTTTTAAACGCGGTTTTTGTATGTAACCTTTATAAATAACCCATATTCCGTAATAACAACAAGAAAATATATTTTATAAGTTCAGTTCAATAGACAAGTCTTATCAAACTTTGGTAGGCTGCTACTTTTAAGAAAAAAAAGGTAGATTTTGTCGTTTGGAGAGCCACCCCTGTACTACGTTGTGCCGAGTCATTTAAAAAGGGTGGAAAAAACATGTTACAATGTGTTTTTACCTTACATTTTTAAAAAGAAAAACTTGATGAATAAAAGTTTTAGAAAAAGACACAGATAAACTAAATCTGCATAAAAGAGGTAATGTCTTCTTTTGCTGTATCTGTAATAAATAAGAGATGAGAAGGGCAAAGTTTAGGGGTCGATTTACGACTTCCTAAATATGCACTTTGTTCAAATTTCAACGTGGCGATGCCATATTATTAACTAGTAGCATCTAACTCATCCAGTGACGGGGCCAAAAATGTTACCATATGGGCATTTAAGTACCATTTATCAAAAAAGAAGACATAAGGTTGCCATGGACCTCGGAGATTTTCTAACCGATATGGAAAAGATTTTTATTGCAGACTAGACCCTGAAAATTAAAAGTTTATTTAATGAGTTTCAGTTTAAAGCAATGTGGCTCGCAACTAAAGTATTTTTGGCAAACTTATAAAAAAATATAAATATGTGTATCAACCATCCCCACTCTCCCCTACTTATAAGTTGGATTCTCTTACTCGTCAATTGTTTCTCTTGCTGATCACTTGTTTGTTTTCCTCCTATCAGTTCTTACCTTTGTTAAGGGATTAACGACAAGAATAAAATACAGCTTTACTAGAAATTCTAATGAAAATAATTAATTTTTGAGGGTAATATACCGGGTGTTATGTTATGGGTATGTTATATAAATAAATAAATAAATAAATAAGCTTTTATTTCGTAGACCAAAGTACATGGTATGGAAAACGTCAGTGGGTTGCCGCCAGAAACAACATGTTAATGGCTAGGCAACGCTGTTTTTTACCAAAAAGAAAAGAAAAGAAAACATGACTTTAATAGTGTCCAATGTTATTCTCGAAATTGTCCATTTGCATGTAATCCTGTATGCTGTAGGGAACGCTGTTGATTAAGATTCGAGATATATATTTTTTAAACAATTGCAAATTCATATTCCTTATATCTAATGGTAACTTATTAAATAACCTTGTGCCCATGTAATAAGGACTTCTCTCAGTTAGAGCTAGGTTATGTTCTGGAGTAATTAAATTTTGATTATATCTAGTATTATAGCTATGGATGTCCCCCATGGACACAAAATTATCAACATTCCTTCTAACATAAATTAAAATCTCCAGTATATACATAGCAGGCAAAGTAAGAAAGCCATAGTTTCTAAAAAGATCACGACATGAATGCCTGATCCCAACACCAGCAACATTTCTTAATGCTCTTTTTTGCAATTTAAAAACTCTTAACATTCCTGGAGATGCACCCCAGAATATTAGGCCATATTTTAAACGAGAAACAAACTGCGCAAAATAATACGATATTAGAGTATTATCGTTAACAACATTTCTTAGGCGAAAAATAGCGAAACAAATTGTAGATAATTTTTTACACAATTCGGTTGTATGACAGCTCCAATTTAAAGAATTGTCAATATAAATACCCAAGAGTTTAGTCTCAGGCACCTGCGCAATAGAGTGTCCATCTATATTAGACCTAACTAAGTAGCTTTCACTGATTGATGATGCTCTTGGCGTAAAGTTTATAAAGACAGTTTTTCTGGGGTTAAGGCTTAATTTGTTTCTAGTAAACCACTGTTCAAATGTACTTAGCATACTTTGAAGTCTTGCGACAGCCCTCTCAACTGTAGTATCACAACATATGTACGTGTTATCGTCCGCGAACATTGTCAAGTCACTTTGATCATTCACAACCCCAGGCAAATCGTTCACAAATATCAAGAATAGCAGAGGTCCAAGAATGGATCCCTGCGGCACACCTATTGAGACACTCGATCTGTCCGACCTCACTCCATCAATATCTACTACTTGATTCCTATTCTTAAGATATGACTGTAGCCAATCACTAACCTTTCCTCTAAGACCGTAATGATTTATTTTCGATATTAATAGGGTATGGTCGACCAAATCGAACGCCTTACTTAAATCCATAAAGAGACCAAAACATTTTTTGTTTATATCCAAGTAATTATATAGTTGCTGAAAAAACTGTAGAATGGCTGACACTGTACTCTTACCCTTTCTAAAACCATGCTGGCAGTTTGTAAACACTCGAAGAGCTGACAGAAAATTACATATTTGTTCAAATACTATCTTTTCAAGAATTTTTGAAATTGAACTTAATAAAGATATTGGGCGATAATTTTCTAGCAGCATACTATCCCCTTTTTTGTACAAAGGAATCACTCTAGCTGTTTTAAATATATCTGGAAATATTGCGGATTCAATAGACATATTGACAAGATATGTTAGCGGCCCTACTATAAAATCAATGACCGATTTTAAAAAGTTTGATGATATTCCATCTAATCCAAACGAATTAGATTTTTTTAAAGATTTTATGACTCTGATTATATCATAATCGCAAACTGGTGAGAAAAACATATTGATTAGGTTTGCCGGAAAATTCAAATGATCTCCATCAGCATTTCGAGTCGACACTAATTTCTGAGGTGCATCAACAAAATATGTGTTAAAACTGTTGGAAATAAGACGTTTATCGTTCGTCTTTTTCTTTTCTATCAACATGGTAGTTATATTAACAATATTTTTATTTGATAAAGTATTTGCAATAATATTCCATGCAGTTTTACTTTTATCTGTGGAAATGCTATACAGACTATCATTATGAATCTTTTTAGCAGCTATAATAACCCGTTTGTACATTTTTTTATATTTTTTATAGTGGCTTGTAATAATAATATTATAATTGGATTCAATGACTACTTTATATAACAATTTTAAATTTGTAGCTGATGTGCGAATACCCCGGGTCATCCAAGGTTTCTTCTGATTTTTATTCAAACATACCCTTTTAAGAGGAAAAGCTATATCTATGTAATAAATTAAAAGTTCACTAAATACCCTAAAGGCAGTATTTACATCGTGTGCTTCATATACTGACAACCATGTCTCATTATGTAAGTAAGAATAAAGGGTATTATAATTTTGTTCATTAAAGAAACGTTTATAAGCAAACTGTGGGGTTTTCTCTGCAAAAGAAGTCACTCTTATTTCCAACATTTGCGAAGAGTGATCAGACAAACCGTTGAAATCAATTATTGCTTTTTGTTCTATATTGGAGAAATTAGTACAAATATAGTCAATAGCTGTACCAGAACCAGCTGTACATCTTGTAGGCGAATCGACATGACATGCAATGCCGTATGCAGCCAGTAAATCTATAAGTTCATTGCGTTCAACTGATTTACCAAGAAAATCAATATTTAAATCCCCACATAAAACAACGTGTTCGTTTTTGTTACTCTTGATGTTAGCTTCTAAAAATTTAGATAATTCAACAAGAAAGACATTTACATCGGTAGATGGAGAGCGATAAATACAGTATATCTTAAGAGCACCACCATCCTGCAGGGAAATGCCCACACCACAAACTTCAAAGAATTTTTCTAGAGAGCTAAAATTGTTTAAATTACTTTTATTTGAAAGGGTGAAGAGATCAGCCCTACAGAACACTGCAACTCCGCCACCCCTGTGCTCTGATCTGCAAAATTTAGTAATTAATTTAAAATTTCTAAGACTTACCACATCAAGCTGATCTTCCCTCATCCAGTGCTCCGAAATGCACACAATATCAGCCCTACACTGCATTAGACTCACCTCCAAGATATCCAACTTATTCTTTAAAGACTGCATATTCTGGTGATACACTTTTACAACATCAAGCGTATCCAAGTCACACTGCCCTTGCTGCTTTAATTGCTATTCATCAGTACATTTAATTTTTTGTTTTTCAGCGTTTAGCCGCTTTTGCAGAACTTTGCATTTTCCAGCATCAAAGGCAGAGTGACAGATGTCAAGAGACAGACCTGATTTACCATTTGAGTCAATGCAGTTAACACATCTAATTATATTGGAGCTACAGTCACTTTTAACATGATCATCTGCGCCACATTTTACACACAAAATATCCACTTTACATTCTTCGGCCTTATGGCCGAAACCTGCGCACTTAAAACACCTAAACAGTCTTACGTAATCAAACACTCTACATGACGCTGACCATCCAATACTTAACTTTCCTTCCATTATCACAGATTTCCAAGTTGTGGGATCACACTCAACTATTGCCATATAGCGGGTTTTCATCTTTCTGATTGCTAGAACTTTCAATTTCATATCATCATGGCACATAAAGTTGTTTTGAGACTTTAAAGCATCAACTAGTTCGTCATCCTTAAGGTTTTCGATTATGTCGCAGACCTTAAAACACGGATTTTTTAGGGACGGCATGGTTACTTGATAACTTCTCCCCAGAGCCTTTTCAGCCTCCTTCCTCACTTTCTCTATTTCCTCCTTGGTTTTACACTTGATTAGTATTCCACCATCTTTAACTGCATGCAGTCCAGTTATACCAACTTCCATGCTTGACGGATTCAATTTTTTTGTTACGAATTCTTTTGTTTTGTTGCTGTCTTGTTTATTTTTTGGCTTAATAAGTATAGCCTCATTCTGCTTCTTTGCAATATCTGCATACGAGACACTTTCTGATCTATGCAATGGTATATTTGCCGTTGTATTTATAACATTTTTCACTCCATCCAACTCGCTTAATATCAACTGCTTAAAAGACTGAAATTCCTGCTTTATATCCATACAGAATTCAACAAAAGCCAGACAGCTCTGACAAAACCACTTATATCCTGCTACATTCTTGACGGCATTGTATTCCTTATTGCTCAGAGACAAACATTTTACGTGACAAAACCCCTTACAGACTCCTGTGCATCCCACATGTGGATCACGACCAATTTTTTGGATGCATACCCGACATGGGAGATTTTCCACATCCATTCTGAATTGTGTCAATCTGGACCCCAAGGAAATTGCATCTATTTAACCTGTAGGTAAACTATAATTTCTTAGCGCAGGAAACATTTGTTGTTAGGTGCGGCAACACTGCAACAGCACGGCAGAATTTATCACAAATTATCACGCCGTTATTTATTGTTTATGAAAAAATTTATCCGAAAAAACGTCAGACAATATCGCGATTTTTACTTGGGAATATCACTTGACCCTATTATTATTTGAAAATTTTCACACAACTAATTAAAACCAAGTTTTTCCACCAAAAAATAACACTTTATTCACCAACGCCAAGACAAACAACATACACTGTTGCCAGCGCTTACAAAAATTTGCTTGGTTAGTACCCTAAAATTTATTAATATCCATTTAAAAATCAATTGTAAACAATATTTTTCATTTAATTGCGTTACAAAATCAAGAAACTTACACGAGAACAATACGAAAACTTTTTGAGGCAAACAGAATTACACTAAATGTGGTTTGAACGCTGTAAAAGCTTCTGTCGGAATTAACCACAGAATCTTATATCATATCAGGTAAATGAAGTTATCATTTAGTTTAAAACCGCGGTCCTGGTGTGGGTCGTTGCAAGTGTATAATTAATGAAATTTCCATCGATAATTTATTTATGCTAACTGTGCTTAAAATATAATGTTAAAAAAGCTTTTCTTTGCAGAATTCACATATTCGTATATCAATAAAAGACTATGTGAGATTGGTAAAACTCTAAAAGGTTTTAAATAATTAATAAATCTATCGTTGCTGTATTTTGTTTATAAATTAATTACTGTTGTGAATAAAAAATATGTGTTTAATTTTTATATACATTATACCTAAAAAAACAATAACATTTAAACTGTGGTATTTCTTTTGCACATCCGAACTTTATTTGATGGTTCTTTGTCTTTGTTGATTGGTCTTTGGCTTACGATTTTCCAAAGCAAAATAAGTTCAAACGTTAGCTCTAATATCGGTATGCTATTACAATGTGATATTAGTAAGAAAGGTGAGGAGAGAAATCAGATCCCTGTCAAGTAATAAGGATTAAGTAAATGAGCGTAACAAAAGGGGTCGAAAGTTAAAGCCAAAAGAAATGAAATAAAAAAAATCTATGCTCGAACGATGTAGATTTGGTTATTATTATATTTCATTTAGACAAATTCAAGTTAACTGCTATTTTGTTTGCTACTATTTTAAGACCATATTTGGTAGGAACGATTTCCATATAATGTTTCCTTTAAATATTGAGAAGATACGAGAGCAATCATAATAAAAATCATAAATTTTATATGAAGTCAGTATGCTGGAATTACCTTTGTTTTATATTTTGGGTGTCATGTGATGGTCAATGCCAAGAATGATTTTATTTTTGTATTAGAAAAATGCAATAAACTTTTGCGGGTTTTAATAAATGAGTAATGGTGCTAGTTTTATTAACAGCTTTAGTTGTCAATTAAATAGGCGAAATAATAAAGAGTCTTTGCTTAGCGGAATTTCTACAATGCCAGAATCTCGAGACATGCCCATACTGTACAGTTCATGCTTTTCGTCTTGTGACATAAATTCTTCGAAAATGTTTCCAGAGGTAGATGCATTAATAGCAAATTCAAAAAAACTGTTTCTCAAATCTCCCAAACTTTCACAGACAGTGTCCCGGTATTCCTGAACCACCACAGCCCATATTGACACGTTTCGGAACATGGTTGAAGACAGTTTTTTATTATTTTGAATATTTCCAAACAAATAAAATCTGTGATTTTACAATTCAATCCTGACGAAGCTGCAGCTATTAAGGAAAGCCATACAAAATTTCAAGATATTTCGGTTGAAACAGATTTAAAAACTTTTTATAACAGTTATTAAGGATTACCGTAAAATGGGGTGAATAGGGTCAATTTTCAACTTTAAACCTCGATAACTTTGAAACCGTTGTCCGGAAAAATTTGGACATAGCTTACTATTATGAGTCCGTACTTGTATAATAGAACTACCATATAAGTTTTAAGAAATTCAGTAGGAGTCAGCATATATATATATATATATATATATATATATATATATATATATATATATATATATATATATTTATGCCCTGACCCTATTCACCCCAAAGTCTGGATTAAACCGCTACTGGGTTAAAAAGGGTCAGCTAAATTGTTTTAAAAAGATAATTTTTGGCTTTTTTTTGCAAAAATAGGTAACAAAAGTTATATATTAACCTTTACATAAAATATTTCGTCCAGATTCACTAAGAAAGCTTAAGATCTAGTACTGGTTTAAATTAAGATCTTCTGGTTAATCAGTTATGTTTTGACAGGTTTTTGTCCTGTCCTTGTCTTTAAAAACTTATGAATTATTGTGATATTTCAGCGATTTACTTGGTTTCCCAATGATTTTCATCTTGGAACGAGTTGCTGTAATGAATTTAGTTCTATTATTGTTGAAAGTACGTACTAAAATTGTCCTTTTCCTGATAAATTTGCGAAAAAGCTCAGAAATAAGTTCATAGAATAAAACTTAGTTGTCTTATTCTTACACTTGTCAGTTTAAAACTTTTGATTGTCAAAGTAGACCGGACTAGCATTGGAGAATCTGGCTGTTTGTGTTTATCTTGTCTGCTAAAAAAGCCAAAAATATTATTGTAAAAAAAATAGGTTAAATAGGTGAATAAAGTACAAATTGATTTCTAAACGTACCTATATCACGAATCAAGTGTGTTACAATACAGTAATGGCCAATAAACTATATCAAATTTTCGCCCGAAAAAAAAAATTCGGCTTAGAAACAATCAACTGATAACATAAGACACTAAGTATATATCTTTGTTGCTGGGACACTTACCTTTAAATTACACAAACACAAAAATCTTTGTCCATTAATTTTAACAAAAAGACGGGACACGTTTACGGGATAACTTTTTTGCCACTAAATATTACGAATATTATCGTGGCTAACACGCCGCTACAGGTTGTTTAACAGCACACATAAATATCACGTCCGGTGTTGACAAGTTTAGTGTCAACATGTAAAAGCCATGTTCGAAAATCGGCACCATTCGCGCCTTTTATTTTTAAACTGGATTTAGGTAACGAACATACTTTCGACCCTATTCACCCTCATGACCCTATTCACCCCATTTTACGGTACTTGATGCAATAGAAAAATTACAAAATACTGCGTTGTCGTTAGTGTCACTGCAAATAGTGGACGAAGTAAATTCACTGCTACACGCTATAGGTGACGCAAAAAATGATCGCGTTATATAAAAGTATTTGAAAGAAAGATTCAGATTTTACTAAATTAAGACAAATTTGTAATGGTGTATCTACAGATCCGTTAACTAAGTTCAAGGATTGGAACACCCTGTATCTAGGAAATCTATGTACAGCCATTGACAACCTACTCTTTAAGATATGCATTGCGTTTCCATTTAGGCCCGAAAGTATGAATTGTCAATGGATGTACTCAAATCTTCATACTTACAACAATGTTGGATCATCTACTACAAGTAACAATAAGGGTAAAATGTGCGTTTTTATTTTTTTGTCGTAAAAATTATTGCCGAAGTATTTTGCCCTAAAAATCAATTCTGAATTAAAATCGTGAAAGTCGGTATTTAAAGGTTTAAAAAGAAACAAAATGACTTTTAAGAATTAGCCTTGTTTGTGTAAAAAAGAAACTTGTTAAAAGACTTTTTTAAAATTAGTATTTAATTAAAAAGTCTACGGATGGATTAAATTTATTCATTTAGTTAAAACATTTTAATAATTAAATTCAATGTTCCGCCAGAAGATTTTTGTCCAAAATTAAAAGCCACATAATATGTCTATTAAAACACGTTTGTCACTTCTTCTCATGTATTAGTGGCACAATGATTTTTTGTCTTTAGTATTTTTCTTTACCTCGCAAGAGGAAGTTTAGTATTCTTGAAAACATCAGTTCTCGAAATTTTTTCAGATTTTCACGTTTTAGGGTCTCTAGATAACAAAAAACATGGTCTCCTATTTTCTGCGGTCTGTGTATTGGTTTGTATGGCTGTCGGGTTTGCTTAGCCCATTGGCGCAAAAACTTAAAAATTACTAAATCAAAAAAAAATACAAAACTAGGATTTACCCTGACTCAAAACCGGTTACACTTCCGGTACATGGTAATACCTTAAAAAATTGATTTCTTTTTTATTACTCTAGTTCAAAAACCATTTTACTACTAATAAAAATAAAGGCGCTTTAGATCCTCCATATACAGGGTGGACAACTTAAAAAACTGAATATATTTTTGCTTTAGCTGAAGCACTGTTTATCTTAGACAAAAATATTACTTATTTACTACTTGTGCTTTAGATCCTCAGATTATTACTGCTTCTTATGAAATTAGGTGCTCTGTATGTGCATCATACAGGGTGTGCCATTTAAATAGTATTTTTTATTCTTGCTGTAATTCGAAAACGTAAATTTGACAAAAGAATTTCGATGAACTCAATTACAATTTCAATATTTTATACAATATAGAGTGAAACAACAAAACAAATATCTGTTTAGTTTTCTGTTTGTCTAGAACATCTTAAAATAAACATTATTTTATAAATAACTGATCATTTTAAGTGGACAATGAACTTAAATTTTTATACAGAGTGGTAAATTTTAAAAAACGATTTGTTTGACATTAGTGTCCTAAGATCTTTTAGGGCATATGTTCATATGAACTTTTTTCATATTGGAATATATATATATACTCGTATATATATATATATATATATATATATATATATATATATATATATATATATATATATATATATATATATATATATATATATATAATAAATGTAAATGCGAAGATTTACTTCTTCGCTAGTGCAGCGAAAAGGCCGTGAATGAAAAATAAAAATAATGAGGACTATCTTTGATTCTGGTCTGGGTGACCTCCTGCTATCGATTTCTGGGCCCTTACCCATCAGCGGGCAGGCTTACACCCAGGGTGGCTGAAGAACAGACCACGATTTGACCAGAATCAAAGAGAGTCCTTATATCCAAAATGTTCGGAAAGGATGGGTAAGATGTAGTGGCTCGCGCCAACTAGTTCACCCAGTGTTGCTCCAAAAATGTTTGGCTGCTAACACAATAATACTCGAAAGTATGTCGAATGTCGATTTTCTCGACGTCGACGGTACAAATGCACCATTGTACAACAATAGTAGAAAAATGGAAGATTTCTTGGCCTATAGGTAATATAATAAATGTAAATGCGAAGATTTACTTCTTCGCTAGTGCAGCGAAAAGGCCGTGAATGAAAAATAAAAGTAATGAGGATTATCTTTGATTCTGGTCTGGGTGACCTCCTGCTATCGATTTCTGGGCCCTTACCCATCAGCGGGCAGGCTTACACCCAGGGTGGCTGAAGAACAGAGCACGATTTGACCAGAATCAAAGAGAGTCCTTATATCCAAAATGTTCGGAAAGGATGGGTAAGATGTAGTGGCTCGCGCCAACTAGTTCACCCAGTGTTGCTCCAAAAATGTTTGGCTGCTAACACAATAATACTCGAAAGTATGTCGAATGTCGATTTTCTCGACGTCGACGGTACAAATGCACCATTGTACAACAATAGTAGAAAAATGGAAGATTTCTTGGCCTATAGGTAATATAATAAATGTAAATGCGAATTTACTTCTTCGCTAGTGCAGCGAAAAGGCCGTGAATGAAAAATAAAAATAATGAGGACTATCTTTGATTCTGGTCTGGGTGACCTCCTGCTATCGATTTCTGTGCCCTTACCCATCAGCGGGCAGGATTACACCCAGGGTGGCTGAAGAACAGACCACCTGCCCGCTGATGGGTAAGGGCCCAGAAATCGATAGCAGGAGGTCACCCAGACCAGAATCAAAGATAGTCCTCATTATTTTTATTTTTCATTCACGGCCTTTTCGCTGCACTAGCGAAGAAGTAAATCTTCGCATTTACATTTATTATATTACCTATAGGCCAAGAAATCTTCCATTTTTCTACTATTGTTGTACAATGGTGCATTTGTACCGTCGACGTCGAGAAAATCGACATTCGACATACTTTCGAGTATTATTGTATTAGCAGCCAAACATTTTTGGAGCAACAGTGGGTGAACTAGTTGGCGCGAGCCACTACATCTTACCCATCCTTTCCGAACATTTTGGATATAAGGACTCTCTTTGATTCTGGTCAAATCGTGGTCTGTTCTTCAGCCACCCTGGGTGTAAGCCTGCCCGCTGATGGGTAAGGGCCCAGAAATCGATAGCAGGAGGTCACCCAGACCAGAATCACAGATAGTCCTCATTATTTTTATTTTTCATTCACGGCCTTTTCGCTGCACTAGCGAAGAAGTAAATCTTCGCATTTATATTTATTATATTACCTATAGGCCAAGAAATCTTCCATTTTTCTACTATTGTTGTACAATGGTGCATTTGTACCGTCGACGTCGAGAAAATCGACATTCGACATACTTTCGAGTATTATTGTGTTAGCAGCCAAACATTTTTGGAGCAACACTGGGTGAACTAGTTGGCGCGAGCCACTACATCTTACCCATCCTTTCCGAACATTTTGGATATAAGGACTCTCTTTGATTCTGGTCAAATCGTGGTCTGTTCTTCAGCCACCTTGGGTGTAAGCCTGCCCGCTGATGGGTAAGGGCCCAGAAATCGATAGCAGGAGGTCACCCAGACCAGAATCAAAGATAGTCCTCATTATTTTTATTTTTCATTCACGGCCTTTTCGCTGCACTAGCGAGGAAGTAAATCTTCGCATTTACATTTATTATATTACCTATAGGCCAAGAAATCTTCCATTTTTCTACTATTGTTGTACAATGGTGCATTTGTACCGTCGACGTCGAGAAAATCGACATTCGACATACTTTCGAGTATTATTGTGTTAGCAGCCAAACATTTTTGGAGCAACACTGGGTGAACTAGTTGGCGCGAGCCACTACATCTTACCCATCCTTTCCGAACATTTTGGATATAAGGACTCTCTTTGATTCTGGTCAAATCGTGGTCTGTTCTTCAGCCACCCTGGGTGTAAGCCTGCCCGCTAATGGGTAAGGGCCCAGAAATCGATAGCAGGAGGTCACCCGACCAGAATCAAAGATAGTCCTCATTATTTTTATTTTTCATTCACGGCCTTTTCGCTGCACTAGCGAAGAAGTAAATCTTCGCATTTACATTTATTATATTACCTATAGGCCAAGAAATCTTCCATTTTTCTACTATATATATATATATATATATATATATATATATATATATATATATATATATATATATATATATACAAATGCACCATTGTACAACAATAGTAGAAAAATGGAAGATTTCTTGGCCTATAGGTAATATAATAAATGTAAATGCGAAGATTTACTTCTTCGCTAGTGCAGCGAAAAGGCCGTGAATGAAAAATAAAAATAATGAGGACTATCTTTGATTCTGGTCTGGGTGACCTCCTGCTATCGATTTCTGGGCCCTTACCCATCAGCGGGCAGGCTTACACCCAGGGTGGCTGAAGAACAGACTACGATTTGACCAGAATCAAAGAGAGTCCTTATATCCAAAATGTTCGGAAAGGATGGGTAAGATGTAGTGGCTCGCGCCAACTAGTTCACCCAGTGTTGCTCCAAAAATGTTTGGCTGCTAACACAATAATACTCGAAAGTATGTCGAATGTCGATTTTCTCGACGTCGACGGTACAAATGCATCATTGTACAACAATAGTAGAAAAATGGAAGATTTCTTGGCCTATAGGTAATATAATAAATGTAAATGCGAAGATTTACTTCTTCGCTAGTGCAGCGAAAAGGCCGTGAATGAAAAATAAAAATAATGAGGACTATCTTTGATTCTGGTCTGGGTGACCTCCTGCTATCGATTTCTGGGCCCTTACCCATCAGCGGGCAGGCTTACACCCAGGGTGGCTGAAGAACAGACCACGATTTGACCAGAATCAAAGAGAGTCCTTATATCCAAAATGTTCGGAAAGGATGGGTAAGATGTAGTGGCTCGCGCCAACTAGTTCACCCAGTGTTGCTCCAAAAATGTTTGGCTGCTAACACAATAATACTCGAAAGTATGTCGAATGTCGATTTTCTCGACGTCGACGGTACAAATGCACCATTGTACAACCATTGTGAACTAGTTGGCGCGAGCCACTACATCTTACCCATCCTTTCCGAACATTTTGGATATAAGGACTCTCTTTGATTCTGGTCAAATCGTGGTCTGTTCTTCAGCCACCCTGGGTGTAAGCCTGCCCGCTGATGGGTAAGGGCCCAGAAATCGATAGCAGGAGGTCACCCAGACCAGAATCAAAGATAGTCCTCATTATTTTTATTTTTCATTCACGGCCTTTTCGCTGCACTAGCGAAGAAGTAAATCTTCGCATTTACATTTATTATATTACCTATAGGCCAAGAAATCTTCCATTTTTCTACTATTGTTGTACAATGGTGCATTTGTACCGTCGACGTCGAGAAAATCGACATTCGACATACTTTCGAGTATTATTGTGTTAGCAGCCAAACATTTTTGGAGCAACACTGGGTGAACTAGTTGGCGCGAGCCACTACATCTTACCCATCCTTTCCGAACATTTTGGATATAAGGACTCTCTTTGATTCTGGTCAAATCGTGGTCTGTTCTTCAGCCACCCTGGGTGTAAGCCTGCCCGCTGATGGGTAAGGGCCCAGAAATCGATAGCAGGAGGTCACCCAGACCAGAATCAAAGATAGTCCTCATTATTTTTATTTTTCATTCACGGCCTTTTCGCTGCACTAGCGAAGAAGTAAATCTTCGCATTTACATTTATTATATTACCTATAGGCCAAGAAATCTTCCATTTTTCTACTATTGTTGTACAATGGTGCATTTGTACCGTCGACGTCGAGAAAATCGACATTCGACATACTTTCGAGTATTATTGTGTTAGCAGCCAAACATTTTTGGAGCAACACTGGGTGAACTAGTTGGCGCGAGCCACTACATCTTACCCATCCTTTCCGAACATTTTGGATATAAGGACTCTCTTTGATTCTGGTCAAATCGTGGTCTGTTCTTCAGCCACCCTGGGTGTAAGCCTGATGGGTAAGGGCCCAGAAATCGATAGCAGGAGGTCACCCAGACCAGAATCAAAGATAGTCCTCATTATTTTTATTTTTCATTCACGGCCTTTTCGCTGCACTAGCGAAGAAGTAAATCTTCGCATTTACATTTATATATATATATATATATATATATATATAGATATATATATATATATATATATATATATATATATATATATATATATATATATATATATATATATATAGATATATATATATATATATATATATATATATATATATATATATATATATATATATATATATATATACAACAAAACTGGTTAGTCTTGGGGTATCGGTCCTGGTGATGGCTTTGTTTGAATAAAACGCATTTTAGCTACGCCAAGCTTTCGATAATGTTTATTATCTTCATCAGGGCTACAATATGAAACAGTAAATGAGCTGGCTTATATTTAAAAAAACTACATTTATATAGTAACGAAAACAGAAGAAACATAAAAATTACAGGATTAATTCTACATAACTAAATTACTTACTGCTAGTGCATTTCTTTCCTAAGATAGTTATTATATTATTACAATAATTAGTATTTACACTCTGGATGGTAAAAATTATTTGATCCCGAAATGATAGTGAAGGAATTTGTCGGAGGTTTTTTCAGTTTTTTTGATTTTTTTTTGCATTTTCTTATTGCTGGCTATGATGTATTCGGTGTTGGTTAACATTCTACTAACTTAGCCGTAACCTTAATGATTACTTAATTATGTAAGACATTGGTAAACAAACTTTTTCGGATTGATAAATTGTCACCTGATGCCATTTACAAAGAAAAGAGGTATTGTGAAAGTGAACTGCAGAAGGGCTGGTTTAGTTAAATAGATAGATCAGCACTTTCGTTGTTGGTAGTACTGTTTTTGTTGACATTTAAAGTTAATAAGTTTTAGTAAATGACACTGATGCCCTCAATGGCAGCTCTTGTGTTGATTCATTTTGGTGGTAGGAAAATTTCAACCATTTCTAGAAACAGCCTCTTACTGCCGTTCACCTCACTACACAAGACTTGGGTTTCATTATAGTTGAATCTATGTACGAGTTCATTTGTGTGTTTGGAAAGAGAACATGAATTTTTATTCAATCTACAATCACTTTTGTGTTGGGTGATTCCGTCTTTTAGTACCCTGGAAGTTTGTCCTATGTATATACCCTCACATTCAGAGCAAGGAACACTGTACACGACATTCGATCTTTTTATGGCTTAGTCTTATCTTTCAGTTTACTAAAAATTGTACCTATTATTTTTGTGTGTTTAATAGCAATTTTTATATTAGGTTCAGATTTGAATAACTTACTAATTCTGGGTATATATGCAGGGTGCGCCAAACTCAGTGGCCTATTAGAAGTATTTAGGAAACGACAGAAGATGTTTTTCTAAAAACTTGGGTGTGGTCATAGGAACTGGTGTTCTGTCGTTTAAAAATATTTTGAAAGAGGCAGTGTTGCCAGGTCATTCTGAAACTCATAGCAACTTCGGAATTTTAAATGAGACACCCTCTATATTATTTTACATTTTGATTCTGCTTTACAATACAATTTTTTTTGTGTATAATATCCTATGCCTATCTCTGATAGTTTTTGAAATATTAATTCATAAGTAAATTTTTGGGGCTAAAACATGCTCCCTAAAAAATCAAATATTTTTGTGACCAAGGCACCTTGAAAGTTAAAATTTTTGCAGAAGTTTCCAAAAATATTGCTTTCTTAGAATTTTGACGAATTATTAAAGTATTTTTATACAGGGCGTCTCAAAAAAATTGTATCTTCGTAATATAAATAAATGCAAAAAACTCAACTTTTTTAAATAGGACACCCTGTATTTTATTTTTTTTAACAAAAACAAGAACAAATTTCCTACCAAATAGTATATCATGTTCCTATACATATCTTTAACCGTTTCGAACTTACAGGCATTTTAGAAAATTAATAACTAAATAAAAATGTTTTAAAACATTTTAATAGTAGGTTTTGACAGAATTTGTTTAGAAACAAATAAAAAAGAAAACATGTCAAGTTAATTGGCTTTGGAAAGACCTCTGTTTTTAATTATCAAACAAAATGGCAAATAACTCTTATTCTAATGCAGAAATTTTGAATTTATTTTTTATACACGGAGAGTGTAATAAAATTATATCAAGAACATGTAGACGATTCAACGAACTGTATCCGAATTCACCTACAATGACACCAAAAAAGTTTAAAAGAATGGAAAGAAATATGTTGCAGTATAATAATGTTACAGCGCCCAGAATTCAAATTAAACCGATAACAGGTTATGAAGAAAATGAAATTAATGTTCTGGCATATTTTCATGCATTGCCGCATGCGTCCATATACAGTGCAGAAAACGACTTAGGACTCACATATAAATCCATAGAGCGAATCTTACATAATCATAAACTGCATGATTACAAACTTATTACACTTCAGGCACTTCGACAAAATGATCCTCTAAAACGTGTAGAATTTTGTGAAATTATATTAGTCCGGACACAAGAAGACCCCGATTTTTTAAAAAAGATCGTTTGGACAGATGAAGCTAAGTTTTCAAGGGAAGGCATTTTTAATCGAAGAAACTCCCATTTTTGGTCTAGAGAAAATCCCCACTTCGTAAGAGAAAAAGGTTTCCAGTATCAGTTCAGTTTTAACGTTTTTTGTTTGCTAATGGATAATAAAATGGCCTTTTGTATTTACGACGATAACTTAACGGGCGCAAAATATTTAGAAATATTAAGGACCACTGTTTCGGACTTTTTAGATGATTTACCATTAAATATGCTTGAAAACTGCTGGTATCAGTTAGATGGAGCACCAGCCCATTCTACCAATGAAGTGCGCATAGAATTATTTAACATGTTTGAAGACAGATGGATTGGTCGACAAGGACCATGGAACTGGCCCCCAAGATCTCCGGATCTTACCCCATTAGATTTTTATTTGTGGGGTACAATAAAAGAAAGAGTATATAAAATACCAGTTACCAAGCAGGATCTAGAGCAACGAGTATAGATGGAGAAGAAATACGGAGAGCTACAACAGACCATGTAACAACGTCTATTCATGATTGCTTAAGAGCAAACGGGGGACATTTCAAACAATTTAGTTATTAGTTTTATTTTTGTATTACTTCGATATTTGGTTTTTTTTTGTACAGGGTCTTTGATTATATTTACGTGGCTATCTGGAGCCTTTATTTTTGAAGATAGAAAAAAATGTTTTATATACAAATTGTAGTTTTTTTTCCATATTACCTTTTGAAATTATCAGTAAAAAAATATCGCATTAAAAAAATGGAAAAATATAGGCAACGTCAATTTTGTTAAATGGAACACCCTGTATATTATGCGCTACAACGAAAGATCTTTTTATTCTGATTTCAAATATATATATATATATATATATATATATATATATATATATATATATATATATATATATATATATATATAAATATATATAATGATGATATTTGGGTGAACCATTTTTGAGATATTTTAGCTTAAACTATAAATAAATTGCAAAAAAATTTCATATTGGTATCAAGAAAGCCATGGAAACAATCAAATTGTAAAAAATAACTAAACTATAAATTTATAAAACATAACAATTTTATTGTTTCCATGGCTTTCTTGATACCAATATGAAATTTTTTTGCAATTTATTTATAGTTTAAGCTAAAATATCTCAAAAATGGTTCACCCAAATATCATCAATATATACATATATATATTTGAAATCAGAATAAAAAGATCTTTCGTTGTAGCGCATAATATACAGGGTGTTCCATTTAAAAAAATTGAAGTTGCCTATATTTTTCCATTTTTTTAATGCGATATTTTTTTTTACTGATAATTTCAAAAGATAATATAAAAAAAAAACTACAATTTATATATAAAACATTTTTTTCTATCTTCAAAAATAAAGGCTCCAGATAGCCACGTAAATATAATCAAAGACCCTGTACGATTTCATTCCTTACTTACCATGTAAGCATAAATTAATAACATTCTTCATTCTATTTAGTTATTAATTTTCTAAAATGCCTGTAAGTTCGAAACGGTTAAAGATAGGTATAGGAACATGATATACTATTTGGTAGGAAATTCTTGTTTTTGTTAAAAAAAAAATAAAATACAGAGTGTTCTATCAGAGATAGGCATAGGATATCATACACAAAAAAATTGTATTGTAAAGCAAAATCAAAATGTAAAATAATATACAGGGCATCTCATTTAAAATTCCGAAGTTGCTATGGGTTTCAGCATGATCTGGCAACACTGCCTCTTTCAAAATATTTTTAAACGATAGAACGCCAGTTCCTATGAGCACACCCAAGTTTTTAGAAAAACATCTTCTGTCGTTTTCTAAATACTTCTAATAGGCCACTGAGTTTGGCGCACCCTGTATATATATATATATATATATATATATATATATATATATATATATATATATATATATATATATATATATATATATATATATATATATATATATAGGTTTTATTTCGCAATTAGACTCCTATACTCCTGTCACGTCTTTCAAAATCAGACGAAACGAGATAAGAAGAAAAACTGAAACCAAACAATACTCATATTAAAGATGGTGGAAAATTTAACTTGCTTATCTGCTAGATCGTTTATGAAACTTTTTGGGGGAAACGCTCCAAATATAACTCATATACCAATACGCATGTTACAATCAATGTAATAAATTTAATAATAATTAATTATTAGGAGCATTAATTACTGATATTCTGACACCAGTAAATTAATTCCTGTTGCAAAAATATTTGATAATTCAAAAAGTGTTGTTTTAGGAACTGTTATAATAAATAATAAAATATACTTATTATTGCATAAACTTAAATTAATTATTTGTTGCATAAAATATTTCGAAATTGTTGAAAACGTTTATTTAGTTAACTATGACACTAAAAGGTGAGTTGAAGATAATTTGGGCCGTATATTTTTGGATACGTTTTATTGAAATTATTGTTAATTTTATAATGCAAAAAACAGAATGAATATAAAAAAATATTGATTAGCTTTACTTGGTTTTGATTAGTTAGAAACCTACTTTAATGTGCCAATAACTTGGTTATTCAGCTTTTTTAAAACTCCGTATTTCCTTATTGTTAAAAAAATAATCGTGTCTTCTTTTTTTAACAATTTTATTAAATTAACTAATATAGTAATATTGCATAAAACATTTGATCAAGTAATAAATCTAAATGACGTTTAGCATCATCTTTGGCAATATCATTAACATGAGTGATATCATAGTACAAGTATCAAATTAGTTTAATTCTTGATTAAATTGTTTGTGTAACTGGACGTTAAAATACAAAACATGTTTTTATGAAACTCATTAGACCCTAGTGGAAATTATTAATAATTACCGTACTTACACATATTTGCCGTAACAGACACATACGATCAAACTTAACAATCGGTAACCAGTCAACAAAAAATAATCTTAAACCTTTCCTCTAACTCCTATGGTAGATGTCTTTGTACGAGAATTAAAACTTACTTCCGATTTTATTTGCTGTACTTCAAGTCATTTAGTTTTAAATCCAAGAGACGCTTCAGACAATTTTAAAGTCAAAAGGTATAAAACTTCTTGACAAAGTATTTACAAAGTTTAGCGAAAGAAGGTTAATTAAATTAGGCCAAAATATCTAGGACAGATTACGTCGACAAAATCTGTAGGAAATAAATCTCTCAGAAATAAGTCGTTGTAACTTTAACGTAAGACTAAAAGTTTTACCAAATTTATTTTGTCTTCTCCTGAATCTAATACCTTATCTTTGGAGACCATTTTGCATAAAAAATTATCCCCCCTGTTCATAATTTACCTTAAATTTCGGATGTAAACAAAGTTCCCACGCTTTTTTTTTGTTTTAGAGTGTGGATATAAATCAGCCAGGAGTAATCAGGGAAAACGATGAATTTATTTTGAGCTGTGTAGCCCGAGGCTCCCCATCAATGACTTTTCGCTGGTTTAAGGATGGAATATTTGTTAATTTAACGTACACCCGGTAAGTAAATTATGTCGACAATTCATATTATAATTTCGTAATGTGAAAAAGATGAACTACTAATGGTTCTACACCAATTAAATGCAGGACTTTGATTCAATAAAGTTAAATAAATAAAACACTTTTTTTTAAACACCATTTGTAAAGGAAGAAAACATAAGACGGTGTTTTTCTTATTTAAAATATAGGACTTAGTCTTGGAATGATAAACCATCGGTGAAGGATGATAGGTGGATCCGGTATAATTTTGTTCCCAAATACCAAGTATTAGAAGAAAGAACGAAAAAAATCAACTTAAACGAAAGTCTAAAATCTAAAAATACATTTTTGGTTTATCTAAAGCTTAAATAACCACTTTCTAACTTCATTTGTAATACACAGGGTGTACCATAAGTCATGGATTAAACAAAGTGAGGTGATGGGGGATGGGGGAGGTCATTTGATATCAGAATAACCATAAATGTTGTTATCCGATGATTGATGGTTTAAAAGTTATTTGATATTTTCCATTTTTAAGTAAAACTGCTTTATACCTCAACAAAAAGCTCAAGAAATAGAAAACTGTGATTTGCTCAGCTAATCTTTTTCTAGTGGACACTTACAAATGTTGTATTTTTCCAATAAAAGCATTTTAGCAAAATTCGTTGCCATTTATCAAATAGAATGACTTATTTTCGAAACACGTTCAGATTCACTAAGAAGGTTTAAGATTTAGTACTGGTTTAAATTAAGATCTTCTAGTTGATCAGATATATTCTGACAGGTTTTTGTGCTGTCATTGTTAATAAGTCGTCATAAAAAACTTATGAATTATTCTGATATTTCAGTGATTTGCTTGGGTTCCAAATGATTTTCATCTTGGAACGGGATGCTAGAATGAATTTAGTTCTATTATTGTCGAAAGTACATACTAAAATTGCCTTTTCTCTATAAATTTGTGAAAAACCTCAGAAAGAAATTCATAGGGTAGAACTTAGTTTTCTTATTCTTACACTGGTCAGTTTAAAACTTATGGCTTTTAAATTAGACCGGACTAGCGTTGGAGAATATGGCCGTTTATGTTTTACTAAAACCTTTACTTGATTTTGAAGATACGCCAATGGAAATAAACAAAATATTAACTGCCCAATCATCACAAAAAATTGTGTAGTGAGATAATTTAGTTTTTGTATACAGAGAGGTCAAAAACCTCAGAAATATTAATTTTACTTACGAGTAGACTATCTTTATTTTTCGTTTTTATAGCTTTCTTAGTCATAATCCAAGGTTTAAAAAAAGGCTTATTTAAATCAATCTTTTTCCATGCCTCAATCTTTTCCGAATTTAAGGAATACTCTAATCAAAATACCTGTTTAGAACTACAAAAGTGTGTAGAGATTAGCGGCTGTCATACTGAATAAAAACTTTGTAAATAAAACGTTTAGTTTAATTAACTCTTAGAATTTTTTGTTTTAGATAAAACGATTTTCTGGAATTTTGGATGTTCACTACAAAAGTAATTATAAGTAACTTTTTAAAGTGCCATTTTTCTTTAAAATGAAGAAAAAGGAAGTTTACTCTTAGATTAAATTTATATTTGTAAATTTTTGAACACCCCCCCCCCCCCTGTAGACAGAAACAATTTTTTTACTTAAATCGCATTTTTTACAATTAAATTTTATAAAGAATAGCTTTTTGTTGAAAAATTAAAAATTAAGTTCATTTAATTTTGTGGTATAGTTAACCCCATCCAGAGACACTCTGTATGCTTGAATTTAAACAAAAAATTTTGTCTGTTAGAAGTTACACTAAATTAATTACTGTTATAATTTAAACAATAATAATAAGTATTTTGATTAAATAAGACGTTTATTCTTACAAATAAACTTTTACTAAAACCAATGATATATTTTTTATTGAATTTAGAATAGGGTATTAATTGCATCAAATAAAATGTTATATTTAGACGACCCATTAGAAACCAATAAAACCTTATATTTCAAGCAATCTTATAACCTACTGGTTAACAATGATAAACTAATCGTTGAAAGAAACCGAGTTTGTATTGTACAATACGGAATAGAGTATGTAATTGAGTGAATTGATAAGTATCCAATACGATAGTGTTTTTTCGGCGCGCGACGTTGCGGTTATTGTTGCAACTTTGCACCCAAAGGATCATTATGAGCAATAATATTTTAGTTTTAGCTTTATAATGATTATACGAAAGACATCAGCCAGAAATTAGTATTTATATGTTTTTGTTCTTAAATACGTTACTTCTCAAAGTTTTTTTTTCATTTAATTTTGTAAGATTAATCCTTAGGTAGCCTGTCTATGTTTTTGTTTCATCAGCAACGAATATTCTTAATTTAGTGACAGTCGCGGCTTCTAAAATTCAGTTCCCTAAAATCTCAGTTAAAGCGGTGTAGGTCTCCTAAGTTTGAAGAGGTAAAAAAGAGATATTGTATATAAAAAATAGTTTCAGATTTAAACAAACTTATTTTTAGAGGCATTCTCTCCCCGTGACTAATACCTTTTTAAATGAAAACGTTGCTTTAAATTTTTCTAATTAAGTTTTTGAGATTTGTAGGAAAAATTTAAATTTGAGAAATAGCTAGTGTTTACTTAATAGTTATAGCCATATATCTAGTGTTATGGAGTTTAAAAAAAACGTAAAATTAATGACGTTGAAAATTTATTGATTTTGCACAATGGGTGAAAAACCTTCTTCAAGGGTTTGCCTGTACAAAAACGCATAAAACAATGTTCGAACCTTGAAAACCAACTATCTGCAGAAAAAGCTTATCTCACTGCAGCTGATAAAAATAGGGTTGGCTTTGCGTTGGATGTTTACGGCGTGTATCCAAATTTCTGGCAAAATGTATTTTTTAAAGCCGAACAGTTGTTTCAGTCGAGTTACAATGGTACAGCCAGAGAATATAGGCAGCCAAACACAAGATTTGATGAGCGCTACACCCAAAATGTCGCTAAAAGTGGCTTCTCGGTCAACGTGTGGGGATGGATGAGTTTTCATGGAATTGGAATTTGCATCCGAATTTTGGGAAGGTTCACACAGGCAGATGTTTTAGGAATCAATTGTTACTGTCTATTAATGCTGTTTTTAGTAATAACTAAACGTATATTTACCAACACGACAACTGTCCCGTCTATACTCCCCGAGAAGTTACTGATTGGTTGCAGCAGCGGAATGTTCAAACTCTTTCTTGACCTTCGAGGAGTCCAGACTTAAATCCAATGAAAAATGTATGGGGTTATATGTTAAAAAATTTTTACAATATTATGATTTTCGTCCACAAAATGCAGACGAGTTATGGCGGAGAATTCAAGAAGCATGGCATGAGATATCTCCGGAGCTTGCTAAAGATCTGGTGGTCTTGAGACCACCAGATCTTGAGCAAGCTCCGAAGTTATGCCCAGAATAATTTCGGTCATTGAGAAAAATGGAGTAGTGACAAAATATTAGGTTTTTTAGTTTTATTTAGGTATTTGTCATGCTGTTTATTTATTTGTATTTGATTAAGTTTTAGCTTATTTCTATGAACATAACAGAAATCATTACTCGACTGTGTGTTTTATTTTTCACAAAAGTGAAACGGGAAAATAAATTAACGATTAAATAATTACGTATTTTTAATAAATTATATCAGGTAGTAAAAACATCATTAAAGTTTAAAGGTATTCACAAACGGATAGGTTAGAGTAGAAGCTCAACTTACCAAAAATCATGAAAAAGTCAAAAAAATATCATTTTGGTGTCAGGATATTAAGTTCGTTAACTGTACCTATATATTTTTAATACATGGGAAATAAGGACAAAGGAACTTTCAGATTTAATGAAGAGTGACAGTATTGTATAATCTTATTTTTTTTTGTCAAATATTTGGCATAAAAATCCTGGCAACTTAATTTGCCATAATATTTTGACTTAAACATTTTGTTATAAAAAAGAAAATAAACTGTAGGAGCCTAGGAATCCAGTAGGCCAATTCAATATTTTATGTTGGTATGTAATAATTATTGTGTTTTGATTTATTGCCCCCAGCTCAGTTGTCATTTTATTATAATTTCCCTGTTTTATATTTATTACTACACTACTAAAAAGGTAGAATATCGACTAGGTTTTAAAAATGGCCCACGCATGCTTATGAATATTAAGAATATTTAAGTTTTAAAGGTTCGTGTATAAGAATTGTGTTGGCAGCATAATTTTAACGGTCGCTAAACATCATTAAAATTGATGGGCGGTTAGTTTAAAAACAAAAGTATAAAATATGTATACCTATGTTAATATTTTGTAAAGTAAAATTTTTTAAAGTCTTAGGCTACTTGAGGTACTTTTAAATGAATTACTTAATACCATGTCAGTTATAATAATATAATGTAAGGTAGATAGCAGTGCGTAAATTCGAATGCTTCTTCAAATTAAACAGGTGGGCTATATTGTTTGTTCCGTTTCAAGTACCCCTTTAAATATTCTTTCATTGCATGCATTGCATGAAGTCATTGAGTCTTATGGAAAGTAGCTAAGCTACCTCTTTTAGATAGCTAAGAATCGTATTAAAAGTACAGTGAGCCACACATGTTAAAACACGTTTTACACATACAGGGTTATTTTTTTAAAACCTCACAAAGGCTAACTGTTTTATTTAAAGAGATATACACTTACAAGCAAAAATAACGCACAACCAAAAATTATGCTCAATTTCAAAGTTGATTTTCTCGCTAACCGATTAATCGATTTCGATCATTTTTTTTGAACTGTAGCTTTTTTCTTTGGTAATTGCACTGTTATAGAATTTTTTATTAAGATTTTAGTTTTAGACTTATACAGGGTGCAAAAATGGGAATAGTATTTTTACATGAAATTTGAGACACCCTGTAGGGAGCATTCGCAACAACAACGGATGCATGATGAAATCATACTGTAGCCTCATGTTTTCTAAACATTTTGTTTTTTTAATTTCTCTGATATCTATAAAATCAAAGAAAATACACAGTTTTATACCAGAACATGTTTTTCTTCAATAAATCACAATTTTATTAGCTACTTATTTGGTTTAACAAACAAAGTAGTCTATGACAAATCAACAATACCAGCAAATGTCAGTTTTTGACAGTTCCTTTATTTTTTTATGTACCTACCGTCTTAAATTGAATAATTAAGTTCATAATTTCTGATTTATTGTTTTTTCGTGACAATGGAACGTGTTAGAAGGAATATGACTCGTGATGAATGTGTTCAAGCAGTTACGTTACATAACGAAGGAGTAATCTACAACGCCATTGGTTTGAGATTAGGATTTTCACATACAACAATTTCTCGTGTTGTCCAACGCTTCAGGGAAACTAATGACTATAACATACGTACACGACAAGGCAGACCTCGGGTAACTACAGTTGTTCAAGATCGCTATATTAGACTGCGTGCTTTAAGAGAACGTTTTACCACGGCAAGGAAACTTTTGACACAACTCAGTGCAGTTTATAAAATTCAACCATGCATTGATACTGTGAGGAGACGTCTTTCTGAACACAATTTATGTGTCAGAGTTCCAGCGACAGGCCCTAGATTAAATGCAGACCACCGCAGAGCTAGACTGCAATTCTCCAGGGAGCATGTAAACTGGACTATTGAGGACTGGGAACACGTTTTATTAACAGACGAATCTAGGTTTTGTCTATATAGCTCCGATAGACGTCTAAGAGTTATCCGCCGGCCAGGTGAGCATTATGCACAATGCAACATACGTGAAACAACTTTATTTAATGGAGGATCTGTGATGTTTTGGGCTGGAATTTCCTTAACAGCGAGGACGGATATCGTATCTTTACATGCGGGTTCTTTAAATAGCGAAAGGTATATCAGTGACATTTTGTCTGAGCACGTTGTCCCTTTCGCTCCGTACATTGGGAACAATTTTTTACTAATGCACGATAACGCAAGACCTCATGTAGCGCGCATCGTCAATGAATATTTACATGAAGTAAATATTCGAACTCTAAATTGGCCACCGCGCAGTCCCGATTTGAATCCTATAGAGCACTTATGGGATATTATTGGTAGGGCACTAACACAGCATCAACCCCCTCCTGCCAACCTGCAAGATATCCAAATAATGGTTACCGATATTTGGCAAGGACTTGACCAAAATTAAATATCCAATTTAATATCGAGTATGCCGAGGCGATGTGAAGCAGTCATTAGAAGTAGAGGTGGAAACACGCGCTACTAATGTACTTTTTTTGCTATTTATTGTTAATTATTGTTGTGTTATTCTTAGTTTAATGTTGTCAAAATGTTATTCTAATTAAAAAAACATGTTCTGGTATAAAACTGTGTATTTTCTTTGATTTTATAGATATCAGAGAAATTAAAAAAACAAAATGTTTAGAAAACATGAGGCTACAGTATGATTTCATCATGCATCCGTTGTTGTTGCGAATGCTCCCTACAGGGTGTCTCAAATTTCACGTAAAAATACTATTCCCATTTTTGCACCCTGTATAAGTCTAAAACTAAAATCTTAATAAAAAATTCTATAACAGTGCAATTACCAAAGAAAAAAGCTACAGTTCAAAAAAAAATGATCGAAATCGATTAATCGGTTAGCGAGAAAATCAACTTTGAAATTGAGCATAATTTTTGGTTGTGCGTTATTTTTGCTTGTAAGTGTACCTATAGTTTCAGAAACGAAATTTTAGAAAATAGTCCAATTTAGAAAAATACTAAAACAATTTTTTCCCAGTGTTGCCAGTTTGTAAGTTATTTCAGAAAAAAGCAAAACCCAACTACGCATTTTTTACAAATTTTAAAATATCTTGTGAATCTAAAAAATGCAAGGAGTAAAATTTTTTGATTAGTGTGTTAGGTGAAAAACAAAATAACTGTAAGTAAACAAATTTTTCTACAAAGGCTCTGAGAATACCTAAAGAATTTTAATTTATTTACTATTAATAATTATTACATTACCTCGCAATGTGGATTTAATTAAAATTGAAACGCCAATAGCTTGTAAACTGCTATTCTAATGAAAAATTTTACCTCCTTGTGTTTAACTTAGAATCACTAGATGTATCAAAATTTGTCAAAAAATGATTTGTTGCCATATGGACCCTGTTCTGCGTAAGTGTACCAACCCACAAAAAATCGAATTTTGACTTATATACGTGTATCTGTTTAGAATAATTTAAACTGTAAGTTTGTGTATATTTTTTGTCAAAATCAAATACATTTTATTTATAATAATAATAAATTGTTTTTATAAACTTTCTTACCTTGCCATATGCGTTTTGCAAAAATGTATTATAGGTTTAGTACACAAATGCAAAACGAATTGTGTTTAAAATTAATATAATAATGTAATAACCCCTGGGTTAGCAGTGGACGCGTCATCAACATACTTTGTCATATTCATATTCTTAAATGTCCTACGTTTTAAGACCATATGGCGCGAATGGAAATATATGAAAACAGTGTAAATTGCTCTCGATGCCTACAAAATATATGTAGCCAGCCGTCTTCAACTCTCGAGCCGTGAAGCACGAATGGCAATGTCGCAAACAACGCCGCTCGTGGGCTGATTTTTACTTAATTAATAATATGTATTACGTAATATGAAATACCACACAGGGGAAAATATCTGATTTAAAAAAATTAGCGGACGCGTCACCAGCAAAAATTATTCTAGTATACCCTTTAATCATCTTAAATTCAGTTATAACATATTGTTTGGCTTTTACGCAAAAATTACTAAATATATAACAATTAGAAAATACAACGAAAAAAATTCTATGTCGTTAGTATTGGAAGAACTACATCTGTTCCTACACAATACTTTAGACATTTGCTTATTAACGAAAAAATCTTTATGAAAATCTAAAAATATCTAAATTTACATATTAAAAATTGAAGTTAATAAAGTAGCTAGAAAAATGAAATCTTTTTAAAATACAGAATTGTAAAAGAAAAATAAAAATTATCATAAAATGATTTAAAAAAATTTACTTACACCTCAATCCTGTCGACAGTATATTGTTTCGGCCTTTTTCTCTTTTCTAATTGTTATATATTTAGTAATTTTTGGGTAAAAGCCAAAAAATATGTTCTAACTGAGATTATTCGCAAAAAATAAAATTTAAACTTAAACAAACCATACCTGTATGGCCAGAATGTTTTAATTTTTTAAGGTATTTTACCAACAAATATAACAATAAGACTTACTGTCTTAATAAGTCATTTTGACATAATATTTTTTTCATAAATGTGATTCTCTGTTATAATAAAAATAGATAAAGATTAGATTAGCGCCCTCATATTCCTGAGCTGATGAGGCCCAAAAAGGCCGAAACAATATATTGTCAACAGGATTGAGGTGTAAGTAATTTTTTTTTAAATCATTTTATGATAATTTTTATTTTTCTTTTACAATTCTGTATTTTAAAAAGATTTCATTTTTCTAGCTACTTTATTAACTTAAATTTGTAATATGTAAATTTAGATATTTTTAGATTTTCATAAAGATTTTTTCGTTAATAAGCAAATGTTTAAAGTATTGTGTAGGAACAGATGTAGTTCTTCCAATACTAACGACATAGAATTTTTTCTTTGTCTTTTCTAATTGTTCTATATTTAGTAATTTTTGCGTAAAAGCCAGAAAATATGTTGTAACTGAGATTATTCGCAAAAAATAAAATCTAAACTTAAACAAAACATCTTAAATTCGATGTGGGTCATATGAGCCATAACTGAGAATTTAGAATTCTGAAATTCTAGAAGCCGCCACTGCCTGTTGCTTTTCTTAATATCCCTTTAAAGTTCAAAGGTTGTATAAAATGGTCTAAAGTAACCTTTTCAAAATTTCAAAGTGTTTGTCTTTCGAAGAAATTATTTATTTTTAATCAAGACTTAATTGAAATATCAGCCCTTGGTTTGAATAAAAAGGATAATGTGGACTGAAAGAAATTATTTGTCTTTCTTTATCCTAAAATTACAATAAGAAATACCCTTAAAATATTTAAAATTATGATCAAAGATTATATTACACAGATCTAACAACACTAGGAAAAAGCACACGCTAATTAAACATACTTTAAAATTTTATCAAAGAAAAATATACACTTAAATATTATTACAAAGGACAAGGGGAAAAATTAAATATCTTTCAGATCGTGCAGCAAATAGGAATTAATTTCGTGTCTTATTACGGTTGTTCTGTTTAGGGATCCCAATTCTACATAATGAAAGAGTGAGTTTATTGGTCATGCTTGGCTATGCGTGTCAGAAGGGAAATTCCCAAAATTATTAAAATTAAAGACATCGTTGTATAAGACTTTATATAAGAAACCGTAGTCGTTATCTTCTACTAATTTTTAACATTTAGTTTTAGAGGAAACGTTATCGGGAATCAAAATAAAACCGTTTTAAAGTGATAAAGAATCTGCCAGAATTCAGTTTGAAAAATTGTTGTTATTTGCATCGTAGGGCACCAGAATCAAACTATATTGAAGTAAATAAATAGAATATTTAATAAAGTTATAAAAATTTGACCTATTGCTTCTTACTTCTTGCAGTTTAGGTAATACAAATAATTTAGCAATTAAATCACAAAATTGGTCTGACGCAAAAAGTTGCTAACTAACTGCACGCAAACTGTGGTAATAGGCAATATCCATGTATTTCATTACAAACTCAATAACGTTATTTTGATGAAAATTACTAGGATAATTTAACTACCAAAAATTTGGACTTTCGGGTACAATAATTTATTGCAATTTAAAAAGCAGCCATTCGAGCAATGTCAAATAATGTCAGATATTGTGTAAAGCACGCGTCCCTGATTTGTGCTACGTTCTTAAATTCAATCCGTTTTATCTTTTTGCTCGGAAATTTTAACAGTCATGTTAATAATCGAATTGTTTAAAATCATTAGTCACTTGCCTGTCAAAAATAAGGAGCACGGCCTCGAGCGTATATTCAGTTCCTTAACTCACCACACCTAACCGGAATCGTTCATGTAAATAGAAAATATTTGTTGTTTGCGTATAGTTCGCTATTAATTTTTTTTTCACAAAAAAATTAACAGACTTCACAAAAGAAAAAGCACGAAAAAGTATGAAATAATATTTTTACATATTTATAACTGTGGGTAATGATAAACTTAATTTTGTTCATAGTTAAGTAACTTGTACACCGACGTTCTGAACTTTGAAGTCGGCGCAATTTTAAAGTATAATAGGAATCCTTAATGATAATACATTAATAAATTATTGTTAATAAAGAGTAATATTTTTAGCTATTTATTACTAAGCCCTATGGCCAGCCTATCTGCGCTTGAGTCTTAGTAATTGGTACCCAAATGTTCTGAACTTTAAAGTAAGCGCAACTTCTTATCAATTATTTATTACAGATCCTTATAAGTACTGCGAAACTGTGCCGACTTCAAAGTTCAAAACGTCGGTGTACAAGTTACTTAACTTTGAATAAAATTAAGATTATTTCATACTTTTTTGTGCTTTTTCTTTAAAAAAAAATATTTCTCTCTTTTTAGTTCACCTATTTTCTCTTCCCCTTCATCTCGAGGCCCCCTCTTTAAATTTGTAATGCCCATGTAATATTGGATTTTCAGACCTCAGTAACCCCGAAAATGATTTTAATGTAATATTTTAAAATAATTTTCCACCCGCTCCTTTAGACCCCCTTCCCCGCCTTAATTTTTTTTACATCCTTTAGATGAACTTAGCTTTTCTAACTTCAATAACTCCGAAAATGACTCAGTAGTTAACATTTTTGGAGAAATTGGCGGTCGCTCCTCTTTATCCCCCCCCCCCCCACCGCTGTCAATTTTCTTAACATATGTTACACAACATTACCTTTATTGACTTCAATAAACCCGAAAGTAACATTTTAGTTAACATCTTGTGATAAATTTAAGGCCGTTTCTTTTATACCCTATCTCCCCCCCCCCCTTAATATTTTAAAGAGGTTTTAGACAAAATTAGATTGTCTGACCTCAATACCCCGAAAATTACATTTTTGTGAAGAAATTTATAAGCGCTTCGTTTTATGACCCCCTCCCGTTAATTACTTTAACATCTGTTAGACTAAATTAGGTTGTCTGACCTCAATACCCCAGAAAAAGACATAACATTTTGGAAGAAATTTCGAAATTTTAAACATGGGTTAGACAAAGTTATGTTTTCTGATCTCGATAACCTCGAAAATGACGCATTAAATAACATTTTTGGAGAAATCCCCAGCCGCTCCTTTTATCCCCCCCTCTCCTCCCCCCCTCCCCCCGTAACTTTTCTTTTGACATTTGCTAGAAAAAATTTTATATTCTTACCTCCATAATAATAGCGCCCAAAACTGACATGATAGTTAACATTTTTGGAGAAATTCCTATTGCTCCTTTTTATCACCCCAACTCCCCCCCCCCCCATTATTTTTTTGTAACATTTGTTAGAGAAAATTACGTGGGCTGATTTTATTTCATTAATAATATGTATTATACAGGAGGTACCGTACCGTTATGTTCAAACTTTCGGAGCATAAAATTCTATTCTATTCTATTAATTCTAAGTCTAAAAAACGCAAAAGTGATAGGAAAATCTTTATTCGTTCTGAAGTTACAGACCTTCGAAATTATAGATGGTAATAATAACATTTAAATTCGTAAACCAAATAAAACTTATGCTATTTCAAAAATTTTAAATTAATATTTTCAAAATGCACTTCTCCTAAATTCAAGCTTGTGATAGTATTCCAATAGATAAAGTGCTAGTTCCTGTTTCAGGCTTTTTTTCGTTATTGAGACCGCCCGTTCCGGGACGGTCTCTATACCCCCTGCTTGGTCAGAAAAATGTGTGTGTGTGCGTGCGTGCGTATGTTGTCGTCCGTTTCGACATTTTCACCTTTTCAATTTTTTTTCTCGAAAACGGTTGGAGGTGGAGCAGCCAAATTTTCTGGGTTAATAGAGGGATAGTGCGGCTAGCTTTGGTAAAAAATTCAGTTATACAGGGTGTTCCGTTTCGGAGATATAAAACGTCAAAGTCGAAATTTCAGCGATTTCCGTTGAAATCGGGTACAGGTCGCAAAAGTGAATTAAATCGAATTAAATTTTTGGAGGCTGTGGAGGACCGGGAGCTTCAGAACCCTATTGAAACTGGCGGTATTCGGAATATGGGAAGTAATTTTTTTGAATTTTTTTATGTCGAAAAGTGCCCTTTGTAGACCCCACTTTGGCACTGAATAAGTCGAAACCGGAACATCGGACAGAAAAACGTATTTGAACATAAAACTAAAGAATCTCAAATACTTTCTTTTTGCAATACATTTACCTATGCCTAAAAGAACTGGAAATTGGAAAAATTTGGGAAAATCTGGAAATTACGATATTTCATGCAAATTTTTGACGGTTGTCAATTATTTTGGGGGTCAAAATGGCTTCAAATCGAAATCCCATGTATCATATCGGAAAGACCTCGCCGAACTACGTTATAAACGTATTTTTTGGTTCCTTCATTCTTAATAGGAAAGGAGCAATCGATAATTAAATTTCGGTTTCTTACGATTTTTTTTCATGACATCTCTACATTTGAATCACTCTATATCTTTTCCTATCTAATTTCTTCCAACTTTTTCAACGCTATCCCATGGGGATATAATCAGGCTTTAAAACAAATCCCGAATAGGTGATCCTGGACCGAATTTAGGGGGTAAAAACTCATTTTTTTTGTTTTTTTCCATCAAAATTCATCTTTAAAAGGCATTATTATGTATTATTTCTCCGATTTAACAGTTCTTTTTTGGTTTATTTTCTTCCGTCATCATCTGAGAACACTGCTAACTAATTAAAACTCCATATTTTTGCGTTAAAGTTATAAATAAATAGGTTTTCTTCCTTCGGTGCAGGACAAATTTTAAAAACTGCGAATTTTATACCATGCCATGACAAAAAACAATTGATCTGGTAACTGGTGACGCTTTACATCGAAGTTAAATATGAGCTGTCAAAATATCCAGTTTTTCTAGCGATATTTTAAAGATCCTGAGCCAGTTTCGGCTTGGAATATACATGGAATTGATAGAATGGACGTTTTTTTATCTATTACTGACCATTTCGTAGCACGAGATGGGCATTAAATATCATTTTTTTGAAATTGTTGTTGACCCTACATTACATTATAAAAATCAATTTCTATACGGGAAAATGTATTAATTTAATTATAATGTATGAAATGTCACAATTTGGCTCAAATGTCAGCATTTTGTTGCGAGATCTGGACCAATCTGGACCAAGTTTGCCTTGAAATTTACCGGGCAAGGGATTTAGGGACCTTATACTTTCAGTAGAAAGACATTTCATTTCATAATATACCGATTAAATACCATTTTAATCGATTTTCCTATGACGCTACAAAGCATCATTGAAGATTCTAATATTGCGCTCAGTGGCATCGAAAAAATCCAAAAATAAGCATTTTATTTTCCAATCATGAGCGTGTATACCTTTGGGGCAATATATATTAATTATTATTGAATAATTTTAATTTAATTTTAGGGAAATGACTTGATTCGGATCGTTTTAAAGTAATCAGAACGATTCGAAAATACATTTTATACCTTGCGGCATGTGCATGATTGTATATATGTCTACAGGGTGTCCAAAAAGTCTTTGTATGCGGAAATATCTTTGCCATTAGTACGAAGATCAAATTAATTGAGCCGGTTTTCAAGAAAATCGAAAATATTTAAATTACTATGTGTCGTGTTGTGTTGTGTTTTTATGTATGTATACAGGGTGTCCGGAAAGTCTTTGAATGGGCAAATACCTTTGCCTTTTGTACAAATAGTAACTCAATTGTCGGATTTAAAGCAAACCGTAGGTATATATTTGCATTTATATGTGTACGAATTTATATGTTTGTATACAGGGTGTCCTAAAAGTCTTAGTATGGGCAAATACTTCTACTAGTAGCAAGTAAACTTAACTAATTAAGATTTTAAGTACATCGACTATATTCCTATTTAAACGTGTTAGTGTTAGTGTGAATGTATACATGGTGTCCAAAAAGTCTTGGAATGGGCAAATACTCCTATTAGTACTTAGATAAACTTTATTAGGTCGCATTTCAATTTCAAGCAAATCGAATATATTTATATTAATATGTGTTTATGTATACAGGATGTCCGAAAAGTCTTGGTATGGGCAAATACTTCTAGTAGTACCGAGATAAACCTACTTAATTCGGATTTTAAGTAAATCGACTATATTCCTATTTAAACGTGTGGGTGTTAGTTTGAATGTATACAGGGTGTCCGAAAAGTCTTGGTATGGGCAAATTCTCCTATTATTACTTAGATAAACTTTATTAGGTCGGATTTCACGCAAATCGAATACATTTGTATTAATATGTGTTTATGTTTGTATGTATGTATACAGGATGTCCGAAAAGTATTCTGTTGGCAAAAATAGTTTCTACGTGTGGTGTTTATATGTGTGTAGCGACACGGTTATGAAGGGCGGTCTATTCTGCATCATCAGTCCGAAGGACTTCGAGTCTTGGAATGGGCAAATACTCCTATTAGTACTTAGATAAACTTTATTAGGTCGCATTTCAATTTCAAGCAAATCGAATATATTTGTATTAATATGTGTTTATGTATACAGGATGTCCGAAAAGTCTTGGTATGGGCAAATACTTCTACTAGTACCGAGATAAACCTACTTAATTCGGATTTTAAGTAAATCGACTATATTCCTATTTAAACGTGTGGGTGTTAGTTTGAATGTATACAGGGTGTCCAAAAAGTCTTGATATGGGCAAATACTCCTATTATTACTTAGATAAACTTTATTAGGTCGGATTTCACGCAAATCGAATATATTTGTATTAATATGTGTTTATCTTTGTATGTATGTATACAGGGTGTCCGAAAAGTCTTGGTATGGGCAAATACTTCTAGTAGTACCGAGATAAACCTACTTAATTCGGATTTTAAGTAAATCGACTATATTCCTATTTAAACGTGTGGGTGTTAGTTTGAATGTATACAGGGTGTCCGAAAAATCTTGGTATGGGCAAATTCTCCTATTATTACTTAGATAAACTTTATTAGGTCGGATTTCACGCAAATCGAATACATTTGTATTAATATGTGTTTATGTTTGTATGTATGTATACAGGATGTCCGAAAAGTGTTTTGTTGGCAAAGATAGTTTCTACGTGTGGTGTTTATATGTGTGTAGCGACACGGTTATGAAGGGCGGTCTATTCTGCATCATCAGTCCGAAGGAGTGTGATATCTTCCTTAATACATGCTCTAGAAACACGAAACTTTCAGGACATGACAATGATGATATTACCGACATTATGGAGCCCCCTTTCAGGGCATGACAATGATGATATTACCGACATTACAGAGCCCCCTCGGGGGGCGATTAGGCGGTCTATCCGTACTAGTTGTTGGTTATCCTGCTGAATATGCTCAAATAATTCCTCTCTGGTGTTTGAAACTTGTGCGTCTAGTAAATGTTTCATGTGCCCCCAGAAGTAAAAATCATATATGCATATTGTTGAGAAGAAAATTGGCAAGGCATTCACACAATAAAGCACACACTCACTTGAAATGAAATCACAATAATTGTTATTCTCAAATAATTTTATCTGAGTGAAGAAATATGTATTAGCCCCTAAAATACTCTAAAAGGTCGCGAATAACCCTGTATAATGAAGAGGGTGAACCTGTAAAGTTTGGGACGTGAATTTATCAACTGCCACACCGGAAGTGTCTTGGTAACGGATTTTTACACTCGAGAATTTAACACAAAAAGATTGCTTAGTAAACCATGCTTTTCTTAATTCTGTACGTTTGTAAAGATTATATTGTTTCAGCATTTCCAGGGTAGATAATTTTTTTATTATTATTTTAATCGTGATATTTTTGGTCTTTCTTCCGTCATTTATTCGTAACCGCTTAGGAACAACATTTTTATACGTGTAACTTGTCACATAAGATATAAAATGAATTGCGTTGCACCCTTGCGTCCAGACTGACGAAAACATGTCAAAAAAAACATAAAGATAAACAAGAAATAGGTTTTATTTGCTTTACGAATTTAAGTGTGATTATTACTGTTTGTAATTTCAAAGACCTGTAACTTCGGAACGAATAAAGATTGGCTACCACTTTTGTGTTTTTTTTTTAGTCTAGAACTAAATCTATATATCTATTATACTCACAAATATTGAACATAACTATACGAAACACCCTGTATAATATGGAATACCACATAGAGGAAAATAATAAATATAAAATATATAAAAACAAAATAACACGTGGTTTAGATGCTTTAAACTGTAAAATCTAGTAAAATTATGACCATATTATGTTACTTAAACTAAAAAACAAATAATTTAAAAAGTAGTAACAAATTTTTAATAGGTAATATAAAAGTTTTACTAACCTTCCACATATTGGTTTAGTCCAGTATTATATCAGAAAGTTAGGTTAGATGGAGATTTTCTTGCACTGTTCTTGGACCTTTTACATAGTAATTTAAGTTCATATTTCAAAATTACAGTTTTAAATTAAATGTCACAAATCTGAATTCGTTTTTTGGTTGATATTCCTTGGTCGCCTTTTAGGAAGCAAATATCGTGTTAAAATTTGCGCACATTGTTATAAACCAGACACAACCTTTTTTAATCTAAAATTTTATAATTCACGGTTTGACAATTCCAAAATCGAAACCGTCGTTTCAGCTTTATATACATAATATAGAAGATCCTCCAGTTTTTTTTAAATAATTTTATAACGTATAAGTTTCAAATGCAATTTAACATTTTAATTTACCCTTTCTTCCTTTTCAAAAGGAATATAAAGTTGGAACGAACAAGCGACTGTTGCTCGTACAAAGAAAAATTGTATGCGTCTCGATCTCACTCATTTTCATTCGATGTCGTGAAGAACATGAAACTATAAATTTTGTTGGCGTTCGATTTATTCTCATCATTTTCTTCTATGTGTTTAGTAAAGAATAAAGGTTCAGGCTGCTGTAATTCTGGTACTGGTAGTAAAGTTATTCTCATGTATAAAGGTCCGTCCTGGTACGCTACGACGTAATTGACATTAAAATTTTATTATTTTCCGTTCCCATACGAAATCTTCAAGTTATATTTTATTTATTTTCAGTATAAATCGATGCTCGTAAATATTTTTTTAAATTAATGTTTTTTTTTATAAAATCCGTAACAATTTTTTGACAATAAAAGTCAAAGCTAAACTTTTTGCACTTCTCATTCCCACCATAAGAGAATTTAAAAAAAAAAACAGTTGCTTGACCGGAACTTGTTTGTTGAGTATGTTGATTTTGGCTAAAATTAATAAGAGGTCAAATTCTTTCAACTTTTATTGTTTAAGTAAATCATAGTATCGATCTAAATATTATTAATTTTTTTAATAGAAAGTTTTAATCCATACTAAATCAATATAAAGCTGATTTACCTTTTATTTCAATAAATGTGAACTGTTCATATGCTAGAATAAATTTCTACTTGCAGCGGCTATGTATTTTTTTATTGCTTTTTATAAAGAATCGAATATAAAATGCAAAATTGGTTGGAAGAGTTGCAACACAGTTTACAACTGTCTGGTGAGTTTACTCGGACTGGTACTGTACATTATTCCGGACAACGAGTAATTGTACTTTAAAACAAAATCAGATCAAACTGTTGTTTTCAACTCACAAAGAAGAGAGAATAGTATTTGATTTATTGTTCTTTCTTTCCTGCTGAAAGCTGAAATCAGTTGATTTTGGTTTAACTTGCCCCTCGCTAATACGACTCTAGAATTTAATTCTGAAAAATGACCTCTTCTACGTATATTAAACATTCTTTTCTTTTGAATTTCAGACACAAATGGATAAAGCTGATAAAGGACCCGCACGTGACTGACCAATATACGGCGTTGTTGGCCGTGGAAAGGGCGCAGAAATACGACGAAGGAAAATTTACATGTCAAGTGGAGGACTTTAATATTCAACAGTGCATGTCGAAATTTGTTAAAGTCAAAAGAAGGCCGCTGGTGAAAATAGAACCCATGAGTTTAACTGTGAGAAAGGTTTGTGATGACCTGGCATTTTATGCTTAATATTTATAGGATATAAGATTTTCAATAGTTGTCCTATAAGCTAAACTATGGAGCTGTATTGTCGCAGTAACCAATTATGTGATATTATATTCGAAAAATCGCAAAAATTCCGATACGTTTTTTATATAATACGTATATAACCACCCAAAAGTATTTGGGCACTCTTGTTTTATTGCATTGAATATATAAAAGACTGGTTGGAAAATCCCCTTCGGGTACATTTAATTACTTTTCTGAAATGCAGTGTTGTTATCTTATCACACAGAAATTCAGTAAATTGGGTTAGCGTGAGTGACTTATTACCTGCATATATATATATATATATATATATATATATATATATATATATATATATATATATATATATATATATATATACAAATTCCTTAATAATAAAGTTATGGAACATTCATGAAAATTCAGGTATAAAATCCAGTTGTTAGAATTCTGGGGAGGATTTATGCCTTTGTGTTATTGTAGGTAGTCGCGATAATATTGTCGTGTTAACGATTTGGGATAGCATATTCCAGTTAAGGTCAGTTCTATTTTCATTTTTCCAATGTAGGGTGGTATGCTAAATACAGTTCTTAAAATGCCTAAAAGAGGAGAGTTAGACAGCGAAACACGTGCGCTTATAGTGGCTTACCATAAAAGTGGCAAAGGAACCGACAAATCGCTCGAGAATTGCATTTAGTCCACTCTAACTTAGACTATACTGTAAAAAAATTTCCAAGAAAGTGTCAATTTTTTAAATAAACGACGAAGTGGGACCAAGGGTGATCACATCTGCAGACGATCGTGCAATAGAGATGATTAGCAAGAGAAATAGACGTAAGACGGCTTCAGAATTCGCCTCAGAAATAAATGTTGGTCGGCAAAAGTCGATTAGAAAAGTCAAACACAGAATAAACGCATAATTTTGTTTATAACCCAAACTATTTGCAAAGTTTCTTTCGAGAAAAACATGACTTATTTGCAAAATAATTTCTTTAAAAAAAGTAATGTTCATAATAAATCCGTTAGTTAAACCTTGTTAGAATCTACGAAGAATGGACAATTTTTTGTGATGACTGGGCAATTAATATTTTGTTTATTAATTTCCGCTGGTGTAACTTCAAAATCAAGTAAAGGTTTTAGTAAAACATAAAAGTGTTTTGAAAATAACTCATTCTATTTGATAAATGGTAACGAATTTGACGAAGATGCATTTATTGGAAAAATACAACATTTGTAAGTATCCACTGAAAAGTTTTCCTTCTCTTGAGGCATAAAGCAGTTTTAGATAAAAAGGAGAAATATCAAAAAACTTTTAAACCATCAATAATCGGATAAAAACATATATGGTCATTCTGATTGCAAATGACCCGTCCAGGGTGAGTCATCTATGAGATATGACGACATCGACGGTTTTTTAAATTAAATAATCAATTTTTTATGGAATGTTTGAATTCTACAGAAAATTCTGAGCATATTTCACATAGACCCCATACCTAAACTCTATTGTTTTCGAAATAAATTACGTATCAATTTTAAAAAACGTATTTTTATTAAATTTTATAATTAAAATTAAGAAATAAAATAAAGTTATTTAATTAAATGCTCGAAATGCCACCCAATGATTTCTCGACAATAAGCAAGTCTATTTACAAATTCATTTAAAATATTTTGGATGACATCTTCAGAAATTCTTCTAATCTCGAACCTAATTCTATTTTTTGAATCGGCTAAATTATGCGGCCTTGTAACAGAGATCTTTTACTTTAAATATCCCCATAAGAAATAATTCAATGGTCTTTGATCCGGGGATCTGGCAGGCCATTCTATTGAACCCCTTCTGGCAATCCATCGCTATGGAAAAACAGTTTCTAAATATTCTCTAACGGGTTGTGCGAAATGTGGCGGTGCACCACACCAGAGGTTATCGCTGGGTAATTTGGGCTCGTTGTCATTAGGAAACATTACAACAAAAGCAGGAATTAGCTCGTATTAAATAAATTCCAAATATCTTTCCCCATTAAGATAGAAAAATAGTCCTATAACTCTATCATTAATTATTCCCACCCAGACATTTAGTTTTTGTGGATGTTGTGTATGGGCTTGTGACATCCAATGTGGGTTACTTCTAGTCCAATACCTACAATTTTGGCGATGAAATATTGGATTATTATGGTATAGGTTCATAAGATTTTCGCAAAATTCTATCCGTCGGTCAGGATCGTTCAGTTCATGTAGCAGTTTAATTTTGTATGAGTAATATTTTTTTTTATAAAAGTAATGTTGACCGCTGACTAACTTCATTTTGCTTGGTAATATCTCTGAAATTGCATTTTGGGACTTCTTCAACTTCCAACAAAATATTAATTTTTGAATCATCGTCAATTTCCGGGCGACTGGGTTTTGCAGATCTTTAACATGCCAAGTCTCTCTAAATTTCTGCACAATCCTGCTTATAGTAGATTGGTTCGTAGGACGATCAGTATACTTTGCGTTAAACAAATCGCAGACCTTTTGTTGAGTCCTGGTCTTGTCACCACAACCAATAAAAATTATAATTTCTATTCTTTGGGTTTCTGTTAAGTAGGTCATCGTGAGAGTTTTTCACAGCTTTAATTGTGAATAACTTAATTTTATTACAAGTGATCGTAAACTGACTTGTTGACAAAACTAATTTTGACATTGACATTTGCTTGTCATTGCTTCTTACACGATTAATTGTAGTAACTACCAAACGACGACGTTGTTTTCATGCCAATCATTTTTTTTTTGTATTTTAGCCGATAACAAAAATTCGTTATTTTAAAATTTATACGTAATTTATTTGGAAAACCATAGACTTTAGGTATGGGGTTCCCACATGAAATACGCTTAGAATTTCCTGTAGAATTTAATGATGCCATAAAAATGGAGTATTCCATTTAAAAAAACGTCGATGACGTCATATCTCCTACATGACCCACCCTGTATATTTCAATTTAATGTCAAAACACCAAAGTTCCAAATAAGAGTTTACTTGTCTGAACTTTTTTCCGAAAAAGTTCTCCTTGAATTGTTATGGATTTATGCAGTACATTTGCTGATCACTGTATATATATATATATATATATATATATATATATATATATATATATATATATATATATATATATATATATATATATATACATATATATTATATCACATTTTGATCAAAATCTGTTATTATAGATAATGACATTATAGTCTTCTTACACAAAATATCAGAATCAAACTATAATTAGAACTGGATATAATGACACCAACCAATACATATGTCAATAATGTACATAATTTACATTGCGTGCAAGAAGAACCAAAGTCAACATTGGTCATTATTGTAATTAAACGTATTTATATCCTGGCTTATTATTTAACACATATGTAATAGTTGCGTTATATCCCAAATTTGAAACAACCAAAACTTTTGTGGTAGATTTTAATCAATCAAATATTTTGAATTTCTTTCCCCTTAATTATCTCAACGAAAACTGACATTGGCACTTGTTGCACCAAGCCAAAGATGTAGAAATCTATAGACGCTAGCTACGTAAGCTTAAAAATGATATATATATATATATATATATATATATATATATATATATATATATATATATATATATATATTAGTTTAAAGTATTGTCATTTACTCAAAAAATACAGTTACAAGGAAAAGTTACAGCAGGTAACTGCTACAATAACTTCAAGATTTATTCTATATTTGTTTAATTAATATAATTATATACGAAATTAGTTATTTTAATATTTATTTACTTCTGTTAAATAGTCTGTCCTACAAAGGATTCAAAATGATATTATGACTTCAAATGTAGTGTTTTAAGCATGGCTTTAAGCATTTTGCATTAATATCAGCTTGATAATGGGGTTGTAAGATTAAATAGCCCATATTCGTTACAAGCACATTGTTACAAAAAAGCAATTGCACAAATTTAAAGTAAATATATCACTACAAATCCTGGCTTTCATGGTCACACAATCCGAAATTGAACACGAAAATGGAAATATTCGTCCCAAGCGATGCATATATTGGTATCAATTTCCATTAAAACAGATCGAAAAACTCTCACAGGCATTGGACTTTCAAATTTTATCACGATTAATTAGTTGTCAAGTTGGTGGCTATTGTTAGAATATAGAATTTTACCGTATGTTAATATCGAAATTTTATTGAATTATAGCACGACAAACTATTAAGTAAAAAATAAGTTTTGAGAAAGTCGAAAACAGTTATGCAGTTCGAGCTAACTCATCTCGTTCGGAGGGATAATAAAAAAACAATCAAACAAACAATATATGATCATTGATTAGAAGCTTTTTATAAATATTTTCTTCGTCAACATTCAACATAAGAAAACTGATTGTTCTCAAAAAGAAATTAGATTGCACCCAAACATATTACTTGGTTCCTAGGTTCCAAACAAATATTTGTTGAAGAACGCTAGATAATTGGTTTGACACGTTGAAGTATCTAAATATCTGAAATAATTTTGCCCGTCTGGTTTTTGTTTATTTCAACGTGTGTACCTACTCTACTGCATAGGCACCTATACAAACGTTAAAAAGTTATCTTTTTTTTAGAATTATAAGGTAGTTAAATAAGAATAAGCTAAATAATAATGTACACAGTAAAAAATCCAGTTGATTAACCACAAGAGATGTCTGATTTTATTGGCCGGATTAAATTTTTTGATTTAATTTGTAATTATTTTCTAAATCAGTTTCATAATCTTCGTTATGATTCAAACAAATTACTCATTCTCGATTACTTTAAATCGATACTGATCAAATGCATAAAAAAGACAAACATTTTAAATCATATTTCCTTGTTAAAATAATCACAATAATCAGTATCAATCACCTACTGACTAAAAAATACTCAAACTTCTAAACCAAGCCGCCAACACATGCGCAGTACGCAACCTTTTAATCACAAGGGAGTACCGATATCCATCCACCCCGCTGCAATCTGCAAAAATTCCATTTAATCGGCAGTAGGTATGGCGGTTTCTGTGGTAGTGCAATGTGCAATGTGAGGTTATAACGAATGAAGTGGTCAACCTGTTCTAAAATTTTACGAATATTCTTTTAAAAACTTTGTTGTTACATCATGTTGGTGAAATTATGTTTCAAAAACAAAAGAAATACGCAAAAATCTCAGATCTTGAATCCAATCCCTTGGAGGAACTCATGCACCAATGTAAGTTATTTGCCATGTATTTTCAAAGAAAAGATTTGTCATGCCAGGTCTTCATTAGTGTTTTATGTATTTATTTACAGATGAGTAAATAATTTTCGTGTTTTTACTTCATATAATTATTTTCAACTTTTACACTGTAAAAAAAAAATTAAATTTTAAATCAAATTCAACCCAATTTTGACTAAATCCAGGTCCACGCCTCACCTCCCCGGATTTTTGTTTATGATATGGGACAAACAATTCCCATGCTTTGGGAATTTGCATTACCTATCTTTTATATAATTTCATCTGTTTGTTCTTTAATGTGTTCCCTTTTCTTATGTATTATAGTATTGTCATTTAATAAATAAAATCGACGCCCTAATCCGGTACTTTATAGGGCGGAGAGGGGAAGGGCGGTGCTACTGATGATTGCATATCAATCACAATGGATTTAAGATTTAATAAAAAATGATTAGAGTATTATGGAAATTTAATCATTATGGAAGAAAATTTTAATAAAAATTGATTTAGATGTAATCAGAATTAATTGTTAGGTTAATCAATTTTGTATAAGAAAATTTAATCACAGATCCTTCGATTTAATCAATATGCAGTGTTAATTTTTTCAATCAATCTGGCGTGGACCTGGATTTAGTCAAAATTGGGTTGAATTTGATTTAAAATTTAATAATTTTTTTTTACAGTGTAGTTTCATTTTGTTACCTAGATAATGATTTTCGTCGATCCGTTGTTAACTAATATTTTGCTTAGTATTATCTAGTTTGTGCTTTGATTGTAGTGTTTCTTAAATTAGCCTAATAGGTTTGAAAACTAAATTAAATTTAACACTTATAATTATAATATTTACGTATTATGTAACGTTTGCGGGTGCCTGAAAGCGATTTAGAATTTAGATACCTACATCTAGACTAAAAAAACTTGTTTAAGGGATCTTTTCAAAAAATCGGCAAGTAACGATAATTTTCTTAACAAAAGGGCGAATAACAACTTTCTAAACCTGCTGTGTAAAACAGAATAATGTTTTTTTTTGACAAATGCTGTAATGAAAGAATTTTGGTTATAATTTTAAAATAATGTGTAGTTGTTCTCAATTAGTATTTTTCGTTTTGGTTTTTAACCTTTTTTCAGTACAACGTTTAAGCTAGTAGGAATAATGCTCATCTCATTATTAACGTAATATAGCGTAAGTCATAATTCTTTGTGTTTCCGGTATAACATAACCTGTTTCGTTCTGGTTACAATTTCAAACGATTTCACAAGTAGTGCATATTTCCCATATTAAGTAAAGAAAATGCTATTAAATTAAAATACACACCTTTGGTAAAATGCGCCTGTGAAATTATTGGACTATTTTCGGGTTTCACTAAAACCACAGCCTCCTAATTTAAGAAGGCTGTGCTAAAACTGATAAAAAACTGAGATGTCACGATAATGTTTGGCATTGTCCCGGTTGGATCATTTGTTTTTCTTTATAGTATTAGAGCCTATGACGAAAGACAGTTCAAAAGCATCGGATACGGGGGTGATTTAGGGTATTTTTAAAAATAAAAATGTGCGATTTGAGGGAGAAAAGTACTGGGTATGTCTGTAGACTACTCCAGGAGTCACCCATTCCAATATATTCAGTGAATTTTATAACACCCTGTATAAAAGTAAGAATATGTGTAAGAATCTAGAGTTCTCTAAAACACCAATACACCTTGTACAATAAATACTAAACAAATAATGCTAAAACAGCTATTCTCCGAGCTTTCCGAGCTGTACTCGTATACCCTTCCGAGCGCTGGATTACATTACATTTTTTCTACTCATGTCAATAAAAACCTTTTTTGTATGTTCAATAGTAATTGCGGAAGATAGTCCATTGTTTTATACACATTTTCATTGTGCTTCAATCACCATGGTGATTGAACTACAAAGTTCACTTTGTGCGCGAGTATATTTTTACAAAGGTGGCGTTGACCGGTGCCGCGTCAAAATCTTTATAATTTCATTGACATTTTTTGACATCTTAAAAAGAAAAATATTACTAATCCCATTTTATTAACAGTAACATTCGTAGAAAAAGTATAGTGTAAAACTCGCATGGAATGACCATTTCCTACTCGTATGATTTGCAGCACTCGCCTGCGGCATCGTGCTGCAAACGTCATACTCGTAGGAAATGCATGTCATTCCATGCTCGTTGTACAATATACTATTCCGTAGTTTGTTGTAACACCGTTAGAGAAATACTAGCTCAGATTGCAAGAAACTACCAGGAAGAAGGAACCCATTTATTTTGGTAGGATGTCGCTACTTGCAGATCGGTTTCGAACTCTTTACTTCTCGTCAATCTAGAAATCTAATATGATACTGACATACATAAGCTGATGCCATAAATAATGTAGGTCTAGTCAGTTATTTCCACAGTATTGGTGCCTATAAAATACATTTAGAAAGAAATTAAATTTCATCCATAATAAAATTCCTTTATTTTATAATAAAGGGCAGACAGCAACATAAAACAAGTTTCTTTGGTATCTATAAAGAAGCAATAATTTAAAGAAATTGATGCTACAGGGAACGTTTGTGGATTCGTAAAAGTTTCGTTATCTCGCTTTTCTTAATATCTTCTTGGGTAATAACCAATAATAATTTTAACTCTTAGATAGATATTAGTTTGTAATAGAAAGTTATCTTGTTTTTGAACTTAATGAAAAAATATAAAAGTAGGTTTATCATTATTCTTATATTATAACATAACAAATGCTATTGCAGCGATTTTCTTGAGTACCACTGGGTGTGCAAAACCTCACGGACAAAATTTTAAACGTCATTTTATGGCCAGAAGTCAATTAAAAAAGTTCCTATTGGCACTGTGTAATCATACTTTCAATTTGTTTTGGTTTTTTTTTAATTTCACTCGTTTTCGAAGATAGTTTATTTAAATTTCATATATACAACAATTTTTGGAGTAGCAATGAAATTACGTTATAAGTATTCGAAGTTTACAGAGTGATTATTTTTGGGGGTCACGATCCAATAAATCAAGTCTGATTTACTGAGATCTAAAAATCAATGGACCATATTTACCAGTTTAGTCGAGTTTACCAGTTTTAAGTTATATTTTACCAAATATTTAAATAGTACACGATATCAAAAACATCGAAGAAAGCTAAAAGTATATAGAATGGATAAAACAGGTATATTATTTTTTTACAAAAGTACAGTCGTTGTTGTCAGTCGAAGGGTCAAAAGGATTGTGAGCCTAAAAAAATACCACTATGTAGATTATTTCGAATGGTGATATGGGTACTTCTTAGGTACTTCAAAGAGTACTATATTTAAGGAAATTAAAATCATTATCTTTAACAGCCCATAAAATAAATTAAAAAAAAAATCAAAATAAAATTTTCAAACGTATGAATGAAAGTTACTTGTCAAGGGTACATATAAATATGCAAAAATTGAGAATAAATTCTCTAACCACCTGAAAATTCCTTATACAATAAGGATTTCAACAAATAATGGTAAAACAGCTATTCTCCGGGCTATATGCCCCTCCGAGCGCTGAATTACATACCAAAATTTGCCATATTTTCTTCTAACACAGTTAGATAAGAAAATACTAATGTTTCGAATACAAGAAACTACCAGGAAGAAGGAAGCTTTTTCTTTAGTTAGAGTGTCGTCACCTGCAGACCGATTTCGAACTCGTTGGTTCTCATCAGTACAGGATAGACGAACATACCAACCTTCCGAAAAAGTAATCCCTTAAAGCTACAACTGTCGTACTGCATAAGCAGTGAGACACAGGCAGCGGTTAGAGAATTTATTCTCAATTTTTGCATATTTATATATACCCCTGACAAGTAACTTTCATTCATACGTTTGAAAATTTTACCTTACGGTAAACTCTACTCTGAATGCTTGAAACTGCTAATGGATGGCGCTGCCTGTGTCTCACTCCTTATGCAGTACGACAGTTGTAGCTTTAAGGGATTACTTTTTCGGAAGGTTGGTATATTCGTCTATCCTGTACTGATGAGAATCAACGAGTTCGAAACCGGTCTGCAGGTGACGACATTCTAACTAAAGAAAAAGCTTCCTTCTTCCTGGTAGTTTCTTGCATTCGAAACATTAGTATTTTCTTATCTAACTGTGTTAGAAGAAAATACGGCAAATTTTGGTATGTAATTCAGCGCTCGGAGGGTCATATAGCCCGGAGAATAGCTGTTTTACCATTATTTGTTGAAATCCTTATTGTATAAGGAATTTTCAGGTGGTTAGAGAATTTATTCTCAATTTTTGCATATTTATATGTACCCCTGACAAGTAACTTTCATTCATACGTTTGAAAATTTTACCTTACGGTAAACTCTACTCTGAATGCTTGAAACTGCTAATGGATGGCGCTGCCTGTGTCTCACTGCTTATGCAGTACGACAGTTGTAGCTTTAAGGGATTGCTTTTTCGGAAGGTTGGTATGTTCGTCTATCCTGTACTGATGAGAACCAACGAGTTCGAAACCGGTCTGCAGGTGACGACATTCTGACTAAAGAAAAAGCTTCCTTCTGCCTGGTAGTTTCTTGCATTCGAAACATTAGTATTTTCTTATCTAACTGTGTTAGAAGAAAATACGGCAAATTTTGGAAGGTAATTCAGCGCTCGGAGGGGCATATGGCCCGGAGAATAGCTGTTTTACCATTATTTGTTGAAATCCTTATTGTATAAGGAATTTTCAGGTGGTTAGAGAATTTATTCTCAATTTTTGCATATTTATATGTACCCCTGACAAGTAACTTTCATTCATATGTTTGAAAATTTTACCTTACGGTAAACTCTACTCTGAATGCTTGAAAATGCTAATGGATGGCGCTGCCTGTGTCTCACTGCTTATGCAGTACGACAGTTGTAGCTTTAAGGGATTACTTTTTCGGAAGGTTGGTATGTTCGTCTATCCTGTACTGATGAGAACCAACGAGTTCGAAACCGGTCTGCAGGTGACGACATTCTAACTAAAGAAAAAGCTTCCTTCTTCCTGGTAGTTTCTTGCATTCGAAACATTAGTATTTTCTTATCTAACTGTGTTAGAAGAAAATACGGCAAATTTAGGTATGTAATTCAGCGCTCGGAGGGGCATATAGCCCGGAGAATAGCTGTGTTACCATTATTTGTTGAAATCCTTATTGTATAAGGAATTTTCAGGTGGTTAGAGTATTTATTCTCAATTTTTGCATACAAAATAAAATTTCATCACCCTGTATCTCGCAAATGAAACATTTCCAGAGCTGTAGTGATATGAACTTTTTTTCTTATTTTTTTGCCAAAGAATTACCTTTCAAATTACACCGGTAGAGTTTTGCAACATCGTGATGAACGAATTCAAGTTAGTGATGTTTTTACTGTTGTGTAAAATAATCCTGTGCAAAAAAGTTTTATTACATGTTATGGACTATCGCATGCAGCTTTGCTTGTTTTGAATTTTTTTATTTTTGATGTAGGTATTACCTCCGCTGACAGTGCGGTGCCCCTTTTAGCATGGGGGGCTAAGAAATGGAGAGAAGGTAACTGAAATAGATGAGATAGAGAAGTAATTTTTTTTTTCAAAAATGTTTCTTAAATTTTATATGGTTTTCGGGATTTGTCTTGTTAAAGAAACAAATTAAGGAGGTTGCATCTAAAAAAGTAAGAGCTTGTAAATACTTATCCCATCCCCGTACCTAATCGTTTTTGGTATTATTGGGGGGTCAAAGAATCCAACATGAATCAATAAATACTAAAAAAAAGTAAATCAAATGTGTCCAGATTTTCTGTTTTCAAGGTTAAATATATTTTTAAAATCTCTAAGAACTAATTATTGTTAAATTATGATGTATAAATAGCTAGCAACGGTCTACCTTCTTTAAATTTGTATGATATTTACCGCACAATTCCTGCAAAACATAGGGCGCACACCGGAAGCCTACTATCGATCCGATGTGTGCAAGCAATTTTACAATAAACATTAGTTAGTTTTAATTAAATATTAAATACTTCTCCAGAGAATACTTGCTTCATATTGTAGGGGATGGCCGAAATACTACACAACCTTCCGGTTTTCCCAACTTTATTCACTGCAATCACCTTCTTTCTTACTGTCAATGTCACAATAAATCACTTTACTGGCAACAAATAAATGAGTTTCTAAGATCAAACTAAAAATCAACGAAAGCCGATCTGGAGCCTTTAATATACTATAATACCCTTTTGATGGTTCTGGTTAATTCTGAAATATTTAAATAAAATACTGTGGTAAAATCTAGGCATTCTTCATGAGCGTTCCATGCAAAAAATAGAATAATCGAATATTCTGCAAAGATCCAGACTTTCTTTCTTAGGCGTAACATATAAAAATTAACGAAGGTATTAAATTAGTAACTAATATAAAATAAATCTCAAAATACGCGAACATTAACTAAAGCTAAAAAGTCTATAAGCTTCTGCGAAGTCCGTAACAATATTTTCAACAAACATCTGTAATCTAGCTCAAGCGTAACAACCCAAAAGTTAATGTTTCATAAATTTTGTATTCCTTTAGTCAAATCTATCTTACTTAAATATTCGTTTCAGTTATCATAATATTAATAATATACCTATTATTTAACGGGTGTGAAATGTTGCAATTATTCATGATGATGGCGTTTGTGACACGAATCGAAGGTGAGTGAAGTAGGGTTGCCAACCGTCCTTTATTCCAAAGGACAATCCTCTTTTCTGTCTTATCATCCTGTTTTTTCTGACGCATAAAATTCCTTTTTTATAGATACTAAACTAAAACTAAAGCAAATGCTGCAAATACCTATTTCTATTGTGAATTTTAAGAACGTAAGAACAAAAAAGAGTCAAAAGAAATATTTGTGGAAGCAATAAATATTTTTTCTATCCGATAGTTTTTAATTTTTAACTATCTTTTGTTCAAATAAAAAGGTTTCAGCAAATATATCGCGTTTCATTCACAGGCGTGCCCACGGGGGGGGGGGGGGGTGGAAGAGGGGACATGGCCCCCCTAATACCATATCATAAAGATAAAGCAAATTGAAAAAATTATATTTCATATTTTTTATTACAAGATCTATTTGCAATTGCCACAAATCGCACAAAATTAAGAAGTACTATGTCACAAGAGTGACTGGATTCACTTCTTCTTTTGTATATATAAGAAGACAAAACAAAAAATTTTAATTATGGCTCGGTAATAGACGAATTTAACACTGTTATTCAAGGAAAAAGAAGAATGAGGTTGCAAATATAAAAATTGATAAAGTCACTTTTTTAAATTTATTTCTTATATTGTAAAATATATGTTTCACTGTTTTGGATTTCATATTATTTTAATTTCATAATTTCACGAATTAAAGCGATTGCTTTTTAAAATTTAAGTTTTCCTTTTTTATGAACAATTTGGTGCTTGACCCAGTGGCGTATTCAGGGGGAGTTTGGGAAAACTCATCAATGTATTAAAACACCAAACTGAACTAAACCTTCGACTAATTCAAAGGAATTGTCAAGATGCTTTGTTGATTTCGATGATTTTTTGCTTATATAATATTACAACCATTAAAAATGGTTATCTTGATAGTTGCGTAAGTACAATGTAGCAGGTCTCTTCCAATTTTTTTTCATGGCAATAACAGTTTTGCTAGTAAGCAGATTTTTCTACGACCAATAGATTTGTCTGTATTTAATAAAATAAAAACCGCTCAAAAACTACGCGCGCGAACGCGCATCGAATCAATTAAAGATATTTGGATAAAACAAAATAGCACGTATAAATAATCGCTTAGACAATCAATTAATCATATTTTAAAATTATATCGAATGTTTGGATTTCCGATATTCTTGTTTAAGTGTGACATGAAAAACCATGTTTTTTTGAAAAGAAAAAACGAAATTTATGAAAATATATACAAAAACGATCATATTTATGGTTAAATATCAATAGAAGACATATCTATCTACAACTTTACCAAGTTTCAGATGATTATCTTCTTTTATTATCTTTTTACAATTTCTTTATAACGATTTTTTGATCTTTTTCCAGGTAACTTCAACTTTATGCCAATGAAACTCACTGAAAAATTTAAGTTTTTGTAAAACCAGTCACACCATCTGAAATAAATGTTTTACCTCACTGATAACTATTGTATTATTTTTGAAATTGAAAAGTTACAAAAAATAATGATTGGTTTTCCTAAGCGGCGAACACGCGAAGATGCATTTTTCGTAAAACAGACAACTGAAAATTTGACGTCACAAAAAAAATAAGAAGCCCATGAATACACCCCTCACATAATTCGTAGATAGTGGTCTCAGGAAGAGATTACAATACTTATTTTTAAAATTTTTAAAACTTGTTTATAAATACAGAGCTTGATTTAACAAAGTCGAAAATTTCACGCTTAAACAAGAATACCGGAAATTCGAAAATTCGAAATACTTTGAAAATACGATTAATTGATTGTCTTGGCGATTATTTACACGTGTACTTTTGTTTTATTCAAATAGGTATCTTTCATTGATCAAAACTTATAAGCATTTGTTTAGAGCGCGCGACGCTTATGAGTATGTACCGGTGCAACAGCTTCGCGCTCGCGCGGCTACTTTTTGAGCGGTTTCTTATTTATTAAATACTGACGAACCTATTGGTCGTAGACAACAGTACTCACTAGAAAAATTGTATAAAATTTTTCCACCTTTCCGATGGTGCCAACCGGCGTTCTGCTATTTTAATAAATAACTGAGGTATCACGGAAAACCGAAAAATGACATGGAAAAAAACAACTTTTTGGCAATAAATTGTTAATAAAAAAATAACAAGAAAGAAGAAGAACAAGAAGAATAAAAAGAGTTTCATACGTTCATCTGGACCCATCCAGATTGGTTTTATTTATTGCATAATTTTTGTTTGCTTAGTTCGACTCTCCAGATCTAACCTGCCTCCTTAGTAGATAATTTTTAGCTTTTAGTGAATTGGATTTTGGAGGTGATACAATTATTGGCATTAACCAGTTAAATGTCTGTTGGTATCAACTGGTAATTTATTATTTAGTACTAATATTTCTATTAGCCCTCTGGTACCCATTTGTTACCAGACGGTATCTAGGTGTTGCTAATTAATGTAACCGCATGTGTAAGTACTTTTAAAAATGTAGATATTGGTCCTATTTAGTAACTAGTTCATTAGTATTTATTAAATATTAGATGTGCAATCCAAATTGAATAGATCGCCTAAATTTAAAATAGGAAAAACTATTTTACACACTGATTTTTCTGGAGTTTCATTAAGATTTTCATTTTTTTCAATTCAGTGTGAGACACTAGAATATAAATTATACCTAGGAACTACTTTAAGTATCATTTTTCAAATTGTGATAATGGCCACGACTTAAACTTTCGTACAACGGTTATTATTATGTATGCGAGATAGGGGTGTCAATCCCTGGTCCCGAAATCCCGGGATCCCGGAGTATAAATCGGACTCGAAAATCTCGGGATCGATTAATATTTTCGGGATTAATCATTAAATGTTCTTTAGCGATACCGACAGCGATTTAGAAGACACTGAAGGTATGGATAAGGTGAAAGTTTTGGAAAAAAGTGGCTTTTTGGAAGTACTTATTACCAGTAATCATGACCTCTGTGTATTGGTGTCTAGAGTGAGACAAATAGTTCGAACATTTAAAAAATCGCCAACTTAAAATGATATACTACAAAAGTAAATCAAAAATGATCGTGGGAAAGAGCTAAAGGTTATATTATATTGCAAAACGAGAGAATGCAGCTTACTTGACATGCTCGGGCGTTTTACACTATTAGAGAATTTCATAAAAAAGATCTTATTGATTTAAACATAACAACAATAATTAGGATTCAGAAAGTGAGGTTCTCAAAGGCGTTGTAAAAGTTCACCAACCAATAAAAATTACAGATGAAGCCCTATGCCGTCGCGATATGGATTTAAGTAAAGCAGATGCGGCATTAAAGTTCATGTTGAAGGAATTATTCAGAATTAAATCACCACTCAGTAAGGAACTACAAGAGTCATTGATAACAAGGATTAAGCAACACCATTTATTAACCATTATTAACATTCTCGGTAATCTCAAAAATCCCGATATTCTAAACTCTGAACAAGGTGACTGCTTCAAAACATTAAATATTTTCCTCATTAAATGTAAATTGGAAACATTTTTAATCAGGCTACACACAGACGACGAAAGCGAAACAGAAATAAGCGACGAAGATGACATTCCCAATGCAGAAATTCTGAGAGCAAAAGAGAATGAACCATTAAACGTCAAACTGAAAAAAAAACATTACTAAAATATTTGGAGCTATTACACAAGCAAAACAGTAATTGGACCCGGATGTCCGCAATCCTTACTCAATAAATTGATTTATTTGCAAATGGTTGCAGTCGTGGACAAAAACCCTTTGAATCCTACAGCCCACAAGTATAGAACCCGAGAGATTTTTCTCTTCCGCAGGTGTTTTCTGCGATAAAATAAGTCGTAGCCTGAAAGATGAAACTTTGGACCCCCTAATATTTTTGCGGTATTTTTGTAAAAAAGTATGAATTTATACATTTATATTTTTAGTATTTAGAGTCGTTTAGGTGCTGTTTAGTTCATTTGTATGTTTAAACTTAATAAATAAAAATTTCAGTATTTGAATTCCTTTAAATCTTTTCGGGAGTAATCCCGGGATTAGACAACAAAAGCTCTAAAATCCCGGACCAGTCGAGATTGACACCCCTAATGCGAGATTTTTATTTTCTTAGTATTTTGTATTCAATTGAAAATTAAAAATTTTATTGTCTAAAACTACTAGTAGTAAGTATTTTATGTCTTTGCACTTCTTTCTTCTTACTGTATAAATTTTTACGGCCGTGAAAAATTTAAGTTCACTTAAAAAGAATTTTCCGTAATTTCACGCAAAACCTTACATACCTACTTAATTATTTTTATCTTGCTAAATTAAAACTCCTTTTAACTGTATAACCAGTATGTTGAAAATACCTGTAGAAAAATAAATTGCTGGGCCTGTCTTTTGCACAATATTTTTTTGCAAGGAAAGGCATTTGGAAATTTATAATTAAAAACTTCGTTACTTTAATGCGATTCTTTTATTAACATTTTATAACAGGTTTCATAAATCGCATGCCATTGTTATGAAAGAAATATAGTAGTAAATTTTTTTAAATGCCAAAAAGCTTTCCTTAATTAAAACTCAAATTAAGAAAATGTTTCCAGAAGGAAAAAAATCTGTTATAATTTGCAAAAATTTAACTAACTGATTTTAGTTCTATCATAGCGATAATATACTCTAGTCTAGTGTGGTTAGTTTTTTTGTCTGCATTCATTGTAGATTTATTCCCTAAAAATGTTTTTATGGTTATGAGTTTCAGTCAAAACTCTCCGATTTTGCCTCCGATTGTCTGATTCGACTATAGGATCAGAAACATCTTTCACACATCCGATCAGGCTCTCCGATTATTTCTTCACATGGTCTTTCCGGTGCGCTCGTTCGAGATACATCTATTAGTCTAAGATCCGAAGTAAGCTCGTCCTTCGCCGATCTGCTTACCGTATGAAAACTATTTTTTATCAATGGTAATATGTTAACAAATATATCGCAAATGGGTTGCCTAATGAAATATGGTCAAGGCTATATACAGGGTGTGCGTGGATTTTCTTGCAAATGACAAACTTTTTTATTATGAATTTTAGAGAAAAAAGTTACTCTTCATAAAAAGTTGTGCTTTAAAAACTGTTAAGTTTGACATAGAAATCTTTTACTTTAGACATACAGGGTATCCAAAAAATGATAAATCGTAATTTACTAAAACGAATTATTTTTAAATTTTGATTTTTTCATATAGGCAAATTAAAGTACTTTATGAAATATTGCCTCTTAATGGTACAAATTTAAATAAAAAAAAATTTAAAAATAATTCGTTTTAGTAAATTACGTTTTACCACTTTTTGGACATCCTGTATACACAAAGTAAAAACTTTCTATGTCAAACTTAATATCTTTTTAAGCAAAACTTTTTGTGAAGAGTAACTTTTTTCTCTAAAATTCATAATAAAAAAGTTTGTCATTTGCAAGAAAATCCACGCACACCCTGTATATAGCCTTGACCATATTTCATTAGGCAACCCATTTGCGATATATTTGTTAACATATTACCATTGATAAAAACTAGTTTTCATCCGGTAAGCAGGTCGGTGAAGGACGAGCTTACTTCGGATCCTGTACTATATCTATCGCGTAAAATGAAAACCGCTCGGAAGCTGCGATCGGACCATAGAAATAGGAGGAGATATAGAAATCGCTTCCCGTCTGCGTGGATGGAGAGATTTGTTAGGCGGCCATTTTGACACACACATGTCAATTGAGTAGCCAATATGCAAAATCCGCTATATGCTTCATAACAGAATTTAGAGTATTAAAGAAAAACGTATAACCAAATAAAAATAGGACATAGAATATGTTTTAATTACTGAAAAAATTGAAAATAATTATTATAAATCTTTAAAATAGTCGCCTCTAATCCTTTACGTCAGAAAATTATGTTATTTAGGTTTGTTTTTTGTTTATAGCGTGTTTTGCAACCGTATTAGGTATATAGCAGGTTTTGAAATTTATCGACACCGCCATATTGATTTTTAATGACGTGCAATACCCGCTATTTTCGACAATTTTGGGCTTACATGTTACTTATTGTTTTATTTTATTATTATTATTATTATTATTATTATTATTATTATTATTATTATTACCATTATTTTTACATTTAGCTAAATAAATATTTTAAAAAAATAATAGTTAAAGCATAATTTATTATGATTCGAGCAAGAAGTAATGAAGAACAAAAAATATAAACAGTACATATTTTAAAAAAAAATTAAGTCATAGACTCTGCGGCATCTTCAGGGAATTCGAAGTCACTATTAGTGGTGGAGCTATCATCGTCATCATCATTATTGGCATCAGTAGCGGCTGTATCGTTTTTCTCTGAAGCTAAGAAGATGTCGTTATAGAACTGCAACTTGTCATTTTGCTTCCAGTTTTCACCAAAGTGTAGAAGGATCAGTTTTTCAACGTCTTTAAGCTCTGCTGGTTTAATATCAACTCCCTTGTCAACAACTTCAATGCGACTGTTATTTTGGAAGTTTTTTCCTCTCTTGCATATAGATTTAGGCTCACAGCCAGTAACATTATGGAACGGATCTCCTTGTATCAATGCAGTCTTGTTGGATTTACTTCGTGTGATGAAGATTTTCTTGGCCTGTTGAAATTTGAAATGCCATGCTCCTGGCTGCTTGATTGTATTTTCGGAGTATAATTTCCAGTTTTTAACGGGACAACTATTTTCGCCTAAGTGTGTGACTGAGGAATATTTGCTTATCACATCAATATATTCTTGGGGGCCCTCCATAACATTGCGCAACTTGAATTCTCTCTCTAATTTGCCAAATATCCGATCGGCTGGAAGGAATGAATGGCCGACAATTGGAAACCAAATCTCAATTTGTTGGATATTTTTAGGTGCTTCAAATATCAGCCAAGAGCACAACATTCCTAATAAAGACCTATTTTTGTTTTGCCCTCCGCAACCATCGGAGAACAATCTTATGACCGACAGATCATTTAGGTTCGAGTTGCACAGTCTATGGTATAAGGCTAATGCAATTTGATTGCAACCTTTAGAAAATTCGTTTTCGGTCTATACATAGCTAAATGTGCTATCCTTGTTTTGAGCAGACAGTGATGAGCCTTGACAGATTGTAAAGTTATATAAATATAACTGACGAGAATAATACGCAGCCTGATCCGGAACTTTGGGAAGGACTAGATTCTTTTGACAATCGTAACATAAAGTTAATGCATTGTCAACTTCTAGACGAAGTTTTTCATAGAAGGCATCTGCGCGCTTCTTATGGTGTTTCCACTTGAATTTAAGAGTATCTCTTTTCTTCTTATCCTTCTCCAGGTTAATTTTGTTTTCAAAACTGCAACAAGTGGAGCATTTATCGGAATATGGGCTGTCAAAACTTATATTAAAACATTCATTGAACACGGTCCTAAAGTATTCATATTTCACGGAAAGTTCTTCAGCTTGATACTTTTCATTATATAGAGTCCATAATTTTTTCGTGTTGAGCTCGCTTGGCAAGTATTGTCGTTTCGTATGTTTGCCACGAGTATAATGACTCTGAATAGGTCTGAATGTTTTAATAAATTCCTTAACTGCTTCTCGACGTGGTTGATACTTTAAAGTTCTGCGGTCGCCTCCTCTTGTTTCTTTGGGTGTCGTACCAGATTCCATAAATTTTTGACACAATCTATTTACTCGGTCGCGCTTTTCACCAATAATATTTAGAAATGCCGCTCGACAGACTCTGACATTTTCAACAACCCCACCTCTTTGTTTCGGAAGAACAAAACAGGTACTTAAATTTCTTCTTCTTTCCACACCTCTAGGAACGCATTTCTTTTTGGGGGTTTTGAGGTAAACATGTTGTAATATATAATTCTTTTTCCACTCTAAATCTGGAACTTGATAATATTGTTGATGTATTTTTCGCACATCCTGCATCGAAAGTTCTTTACACTGGAAAACAGATGCCTTATGTGAGCAAGTCGGCTTCTTTGGTAGCGCTGTAGGTAGTTGCCTGTAACAAAAACATGCTATGAACAGACGAACAGAGGAACACGCAGTAGAATCAAAGCTACCTTATTTTATATTCCTAATAAATATTGTGACAAAAAAAAACATATACCACTACAAAATGTACTTAGAGGCGAATTCGGCAATTTTTGTTACCTTTTTGGTTGACAGATCGACAATGGATTAAGTGTCAAAAGGTACCAGCGTCGTTTGTTTATCTACACCAAGTTACACCAAAGACGGTCAGTTTTATTTTGTTTCTTTCCACTACGTAATATTTTCAAATGACGTATGTCTGAACTAGATAAAAATATTACACTTTTTACACCAGGTGTAGATAAACAAACGAAGCTACCGATTGGTTAACCAATTGGTACCTTTTGACGTTTAATCCATTGTTTATCTGTCAATTTTGACCAACCAAACAGGGTACCAAAGCTTCCCGAAATCGCCTTAGGTACATACCTTTTTCTTTTCGCAATTTTCCTCTTCCATGTTTCAGCACACCTTTTCCTTTTTCTTGACCGTGTAGGCTCGGTTTCAACAACTACACTTCCACCACTATCGCTAATATTTTCTTCAATATCAGACATTTCCACAAAATTTTTTGCAATACTTTTCAGAAACGTACCTAAACAAACACTAACGAATGCCGTCTACAATGAAGTAAATAAAACAGCGACTGCAACGCCAAAAAATTGGTACGTATTAACACAAGGAACCTTAAAATAGCGGGAAATCTAAAAATAACTGGTTTTGCAGCTGTATTCTTAATACACCTAGTAGGCTTAAGCGAATATAACGCACTTTGCAAGCGTTCAAAAACTTAGCTGACCTTGCATCTGTTCACCTCGTGCATATAGCGGCTTTTGAAAATGTACCCACTTTTTCGATCGGATTTTAAAACCGTTACAGCGCATTTTGCAACTCAGAATATTTTTAAGTAGTTCGCTTTGACCTTTTAGAAGACAATATTTCAATTTTAATTTTTTAGACATATAGCGGGTTTTGCATATGGTCTACTCAATTGCAAAGCGGAAAATCTAAAACGGTATTTCTATCGTGCAAATCTACAGCTTTTGTAATAATTTTGTAGTACATCGACTGTTTATCTGGTTTAACTGATTATTAGAAAGAAAAACTATAGGTATATATGTATGTATGCCTGGGCTGAATATAAACTTCCATTAAAGGATTTTTTTTGGTACGAGCCAATAACAATTATTGTAATTTGTTTTTTCAAATTCCCGTTGTGAATTTGTAGTCACTTAATACAAAAACCCAATTAAACCAAAAATCGATTTATAAAACCCAAAAACACCTACTGGGCTGCGTTTTATACTAAACTTGTTTTTTTGTCGAACTTTGCTTACACCTTACCTTAAACTAAAGTAATGTCTAAAAGTACCTACCTAACGGGAATATTATTTTAGTACACACATAATATTGTAGCGTATTTTGAGAAACCATCATGTTGTTTTGGTGAATATAGACGCTGTAGTGCTAAAATATCCAACAATAGTAGTTCAGGATTAGGCTTTGGTGAAGTTAAGATTTTAAATCATAATAACCTTATTTTGTGGTAGGTAATTTAAAATATTTAAACTTTTTATATTAGTAATTTTAAATTAAAAACAACATACAAATTTGCTTTATTTTAAGTATTTATTTGCTTTAAGATCATACATATAAGCTTCGTCAGTATCTACTAATCTGAGTAAAATTGTATAACATAATTTAACATACAAAGAATAAACAAATAGAGAAACACTATATAAAGTCAAGTACAAGCACAAACAGATATACCGAGCAGTTCACATAACGAAAATTATATTACCAGGCAATATTAATAAATTCCGATAAGCTATAAAACACCCTGTATTGTAGCAATTCCTTCAGCCTCTTCTTAAAGGCTTTCATGTTATCTACTGATTTTGTCTGGCAGTTTATTAAAGATCTTAACGCATGCAAATTGTGGAGATCCTTCATAGTGGGCAGTCTGATGCTTTGGGATGAGCAGAGCGGAAGCAATTATTGTTGGGTAGCTGAGGTTGTGTTGATTCGTCTTGAAACTGCGTTGTTGAAACTGTTGTTGAAAACATACATGGCACATTTCAGTATATATATAGCTGACATCATGGGCGCCCGCAGGGGGACCAGAGGCAGAGAGGGCCGTGGCCCCCCTGAGATTATGAGATTGTCATGCTTTTTAATTATTAGTGTATTTGTATAAATCACTACAAATAAAATCATTAAAAATATATTAATTTTTTTAACTTTGCCCCCCCCCCCCTGAGAAAAAAGTCTGCGGGCGCCCATGGCTGTTATCGTTAGTATGTTGAATTGTCTAAATATTGGTCTACATGATTCTAAGGGCTTGAGCCCAAACAGCAGTCTTATTATTCGTTTCTGTGTAATGAGAACTCTGTCGATGTTCGTTGATTGACCCCAGGGTATTATATTATAAGCAAGGTAGTGATAGGCAAGCGAATAGTAAACACTCAGTGAACTAAACCAACTAATCTTTTGTATTATTCACTTTGCTGAGCGAGATTGAAAGATTGACATCAGCAAAGTTAACTAAAGTTCCCAGCTCTAATTCCAATCCATGCCATAAAGCGCATTCCATTGGCGAAAAAAGTCCAGTAAAAAAGTATCTCTTCTTTTTGTGCTTATTCTTATTGTTAAAAAATGATACAAATAATACACTCAGTGCGCACTGAAGTTACCAAAGCCAATGGATTTCGCTACAAGTTTATGCTTATGTCGTTATCGATCTTTTTTCTAACCAATTCAATAGCTTAAATTTAAGGATGATATTAGTGGCTTGGTGGTTGGGGGCTTCGGTATCCCCAGATTTTTATATTTATGATTTATATTTGGGATTTTCGGGAACATTGATCCGATTAATCAGATCATCAACTGTTATCTTTTGTATCTTTTTAATAGTGTCAAACAAAAAGGATACGAGATGGTAAGGGTTGATCGGAATAATCGTTTTACGAAAACTCTTATTATTGTATTATAATATGCTTTCATTTAAGCTAACAAAAATGCCAGTAATCGCAGACAAAAAATGTCAGTAATTCTAAAAAGTTTCGCCAGTAAAAATGCGGCGATGCATTGGCATCGCCGGGCCCAAGACTCGCAAGAGCAAAACGGCGGGGCTCGTCGGACGCAATGAGCCTGGGCTGTGTTCGATAAAATCGCACCATCTCGCCAGACTTGCCCGAAGCTTTAGCACATTCGGTAAATATAAAACTGTTTCTGAAATAACAGTTTGCTCAAATCTGAGCCTATCAATTCTCCCAGCTATTATTACTGGTACATATGATCAAAGGGGGAGTATCCCAAGTCCACCCTCGCGTACCGAAACATGAATGAATGCATCTTGACACGTTTTGTTTAGTTTGAGAGCCTTTCTAACAAGAATTCTATTTAATTTGTCTACTGAGTTTAATAGTTTTAAGGTTACGCGAGGGCTCTGTAGTGAATCCACTAACCTAGGAATAACATAAGTCTTTAGAATGTCGAGCTTTTGGTACGGTTTCAAGGGTTCTGGGGCGATTCTTCTATGAATAGCCTGTAGATCAGGGATCACGGGAGAAGACTGACCTAAAGCATTGTACCTTTTACCCAAATACTTAAAGAATTCTCTAGCATTAAGATGGGAAATGGCATGACCTCCAGTGTAGAACAGGGGTCGGGTAATTTGGTACAGATGTTTGTTGCTTTTATTGAAATTGCCGGAGAGGGCTACGCATTTTCCAGCATTTAAAGACATACCTCTGTCGTTAAAAAATTGAGAGTCATGCCTCAGTAATCGTTGGACGTTACTAACCGTGCTGCTCGCTAGAATTACATCGTCAGCTTAGCCCACCATACTCAAAGTTGCATCGTTATCGATAATTATCAGTCCTCTGCCCATGGTCTCCAAGCCACAGACCAACTCGTCCATCACCAAGTTAAACAAAAATGGGGACATTGGGTTTTACACCTCTGTTCACTCTGATGGAGCCCGTACAACTGGCACCCATTTTTTATTTCGGTTGAACACCCTTCATAACCATCCATAATAAGCTCCCTAACCACGCTACTGACCCCGAACCTCCTCAATGCCCTCTCGACTGAATTGTGAGAGACCGTGTCAAAGGCCTTTCGGAGGTCCAGAGACAGAAGATGGTAGGGCTGCTTATTGGCTCTTTTGTGTTTAATAATGCCTTGTACAGTCAGGTTATTCAGGGTGACACCATCAACTTTCCTGAAGCCTCTCTGGTTAGGATGAAGAGGCAGAAGAGACATACGTTTATAAATAAGTTCGTTAAAAGGTCTCAAAAAAGCACTGGATATTGTAATGGGTCGCCAATTGTTGACTAGGCCCGGATCCCCTCCCTTCGGGATCAGTATAGTTCTGCTGCCCTTCCAGGAGGTTGAGAGAGCGCGGCGCTTCCTTGTAATCGATTATAGGGGCATTGACCTCAACGGACGGGGATCCAAAAATGACACCGTACTCCGTCTCCACCACGCCGATGTCAGTGTCAACCCCATCGCCGTCTTCCCAAGGAATACCATCGACTATATGCTCAGCCAGCTTTGTTTTATTTGTATTGTAGAGCCTCGGAACCTTTTTGTAGTGCCGGGCGCGCCGGACAGAGCAATTTATCTGACCATCTTCTGCTCTATTTGTCCTGGCGCCATCTGTAATATTGTTCCCACCTCTAGGGGGGGGGGGGGGGGTAAGTGAGGAAGCATACAGAGAGAAGGCACTGCGTGCTTCCTCTCTCCGTAAGGCGCGATTATTGGTCTGCGCAAGGTTCAAAAGGTTCAATCCTGTGCATCTAGCACCTAGGCAGGATTGCTTGCATATAGTCGAAGGTACTCCCTGAGTTCAGCCGCGGGATCGTATCCTTCAACCAGCGCAGCCGGTTCCGGAAGCACAATGTTTACAACAGGACTTGGCTCCATGATCTCATTAACCACATCAACATTGTCATTCAACAAATTTGGGATCACGATATTATATCCCAGATCCTCCCCTAGCTCCACCACCGGAGCAATCGGCTCTTCAGCCGGAGCTGCTAAGGCATCAAGCAAGTCGACTCGATTTTCGGCTCCCAATGACCGAACAAACTCTTTGTAATGCAGCTTACTTCTAATGTTTCTAATTTGATGGACAGTTAGGTTTGGGAAGGCCTCTGTCAGGTGCTTATTAATGAATCTGCCCGTGAAGGCCGCCTCCACCCTGTCGATTCGGATATAAAGTTCATCCTCATCGACGGGGGGGGGGGGGGTTCGTTTTGCTCATAACGATCTTCAAGCGATCTGTTATATTCAGAAGACACAAAAGCTCTGTTACATACTGCGCAGGTGCTATTATTGCGGCCGTCAGGCGGTCCGCGACATCTCAGTCAGTCTCGCTAGATGGTTGTTAAGGCCGACGTCTGTGGCAAACAATTTTACCGCAGACGCACAGCACCATGGTATCAGCTCGGAAAAAGGTGCAGGGATATCACCGGCAGCAAAGAGCACTCGGTGAGTTTATTAATTTTTAGGTCCTTCAGACCCTGCACAAATTGACCCGAAATCGGGCGAGAAGCGGACAAAAGCCCGCTGGATCCTGGCTCTCTGCTCAGCCTAAAATAAAAATGGCATAAAAAACACTAAAAAGTGCTCTTTAGAAAAAAAAACAAATCTTGAATTTGAATGGTCAACCAATGGACCTCGTGACACGAATCAGAAGTGACGCTTCTGTGGGCCAGTTCTGCTAGCCTTTAGCCGTAGGCGGAGCTTATAGCGTGGGTTAGCAAGCGAGGGTGCAGGCAGAACGAGAATGATGACCGGACTTTGTCCAAAAACAAAGTCATAAAAAAGGGCAAGCGCCTACTCTCCTACGAGAGCAGACACTTGCCCATAAGAGAATTAGAAATGCTGCATCGAGAACCGATGCAGCATACAGCCCAAAAACACCCTCACAGACCAGTGCCACACGACTGACTGCCGGCTTTCGTTTCCACCTTCGCCACGAGGAGGCAGGCTCAAGATTTCCCTGTTATAAAATTCTTTAAAAGTGATAATCAAGCGCATCAAAGAAATCTCTGAAGGTGAAAGATTTATTCGCTTTGAAGAGAGTCCAGGATAAGGGTCCAGAAAATGGAAATTTGAATCGAAAACGGCATTAAATTTGGTAGTACCTGATCGATAACATGACGCCTATATTGGTCACCATTCATGTTCCCTCGCATATGCGCAAGTCGGGACGGCCATTATAACACATGACTCCCCAAACAATAAGTGAGTCCCCTCTATAGGGATACACTCGTTGGACGGAGCGTCGATTTCGGGGCATTCTGGGAAGTGTCCAAACTCTTACTCTTCAACTATCTGAGAATCAAGCATACCGAGTCTCATCAGTAAAAAGGACAGATCTCCATTCTTCCTCCCCGTAATTATAATATCTTGCCCACTGTAATGTTTGCTGCATTTGAACCCGGGTAAGTTGAACCCGCCTCAGCAGTGACCTCAAATTTACCTCGGTTAATCTTCTTCTCTCTCTCTCTCTTCGTCTCGATTGAAACCTGGATACCCGTGGCATTTAAAGGCGACGAGACAAACTCCGGCAATTTGACAATGGCCCTCTTCTAGCATTTAACGTTATGAATCGGTTCTTGAACTGGAGTAGTTTTTCGTGGACCACCAATTCTAGGTCTTTCTGATACTGAACCAGTCTCATTAAATCAAGCGTTAAGTCTACTAATGACACTTTGCGACACATTGAACACTTGAGCCACATCTTATTGTCGGCGGCCACATTGCAACAACCCAATCGCCTGATAGGCTTCTTCGAATGTTAACTTACGTCTAACCATTATTTTTACGATACCATATTTCAAGGAACGCCGAATAAACACTAATTTATAACCCTGTTAGGTGAGGTACTTGCTTGATTCCAAAAATAACAGATAAGGATCAGTCAGCAAAAATGCTTGAGAAGAGAAAACGGATATATCAGCATATGAATAAAAGAATGGTCTTTTGTCGAATAGTGAATGAAAATAAATAAATTGAAACTTTTTGGATTTTTCGCAATATCCCTAACTTATGTGGAGCAGTTTAGTATAGAAATGTGGCATTCCGACAGTCGGATCTGATAGTCGGAAGAAAAGATCGAATGTTATTCCTAATTATTGACAATTGTTGTATATTTTTTGTATTTTGAGTTTTAAGGATTTAATTGTGGAACTGATGAGAAACATTTTATTGTAGATATATGCCAACTTAACTGAACCTTTGATAAAGCTCGCCAAGATGAGCGAAACGTCAGGCAAATAGTTGTTTTAATTTTTTACATCAAAACCTATACCCAAGAAAAAAATGGTTTTAAGAAATACAAATCAAATAGAATATATATATATATATATATATATATATATATATATATATATATATATATATATATATATATATATATATATATATATATATATATATATATATATATATATATATATATATATATATATATATATATATATATATATATACAGGCTGCGCCAAACTCAGTGGCCTATTAGAAGTATTTAGAAAACGACAGAAGATGTTTTTCTGAAAACTTGGGTGTGGTTATAGGAACTGGTGTTCTATCGTTTAAAAATATTTTGAAAGAGGCAGTGTTGCCAGATCATTCTGAAACTCATAGCAACTTCGGAATTTTAAATGAGACACCCTGTATATTATTTTACATTTTGATTCTGATTTATAATACAAATTTTTTTTGTGTATAATATCCTATGCCTATCTCTGACAGTTTTTGGAATATTAATTCATAAGTAAATTTTTGGGGCTAAAACATGCTCCCTAAAAAATCAAATATTTTTGTGACCAAGGCACCTAGAAAGTTAAAATTTTTGCAGAAGTTTCCCAAAATATTGCTTTCTTAGAATTTTGACGAATTATTAAAGAATTTTTATACAGGGCGTCTCAAAAAAATTGTATCTTCGTAATATAAATAAATGCAAAAAACTCAACTTTTTTAAATAGAACACCCTGTATTTTATTTTTTTAACAAAAACTAGAACAAATTTCCTACCAAACTGTATACCATGTTCCTATACCTATCTTTAACCGTTTCGAACTTACAGGCATTTTAGAAAATTAATAACTAAATAAAAATGTTTTAAAACATTTTAATAGTAGACTTTGGCAGAATTTGTCCGGAAACAGATAAAAAATAAAAATGTCAAGTAAATTGGCTTTGGGGAAAGGTCTATTTTTAAATTATCAAACAAATTAGCAAAATTTTCTTAAATTTTAAACTGAAAGAATGTTATTAATTTATGCTTACATGGTAAGTAAGGAATGAAATTGTACAAAAAAAAAACAAATATAAAAGTAATACAAAAATAAAACTAATAACTAATTTGTTTTAAATGTCCCCCGTTTGCTCTTAAGCAATCATGAATAGACGTTGTTACATGGTCTGTTGTAGCTCTCCGTATTTCTTCTCCATCTATAGCTCCTAGAGTTGCCCTTACTCGTTGCTCTAGATCCTGCTTGGTGGTAACTGGTGTTTTATAAACTCTTTCTTTTATTGTACCCCACAAATAAAAATCAAATGGGGTAAGATCCGGAGATCTTGGGGGCCAGTTCCATGGTCCTTGTCGACCAATCCATCTGTCTTCAAACATGTTAAATAATTCTATGCGCACTTCATTGGTAGAATGGGCTGGTGCTCCATCTAACTGATACCAGCAGTTTTCAAGCATATTTAATGGTAAATCATCTAAAAAGTCCGAAACAGTGGTCCTTAATATTTCTAAATATTTTGCGCCCGTTAAGTTATCGTCGTAAATACAAAAGGCCATTTTATTATCCATTAGCAAACAAAAAACGTTAAAACTGAACTGATACTGGAAACTTTTTTCTCTTACGAAGTGGGGATTTTCTCTAGACCAAAAATGGGAGTTCCTTCGATTAAAAATGCCTTCCCTTGAAAACTTAGCTTCATCTGTCCAAATGATCTTTTTTAAAAAATCGGGGTCTTCTTGTGTCCGGACTAATATAATTTCACAAAATTCTACACGTTTTAGAGGATCATTTTGTTGAAGTGCCTGAAGTGTAATAAGTTTGTAATCATGCATTTTATGATTATGTAAGATTCGCTCTATGGATTTATATGCGAGTCCTAAGTCGTTTTCTGCACTGTATATGGACGCATGCGGCAATGCATGAAAATATGCCAGAACATTAATTTCATTTTCTTCATTACCTGTTACCGGTTTAATTTGAATTCTGGGCGCTTTAACATTATTATACTGCAACATATTTCTTTCCATTCTTTTAAACTTTTTTGGTGTCATTGGAGGTGAATTCGGATACAGTTCGTTGAATCGTCTACATGTTCTTGATATAATTTTATTACACTCTCCGTGTATAAAAAATAAATTCAAAATTTCTGCATTAGAATAAGAGTTATTTGCCATTTTGTTTGATAATTTAAAAAATAGACCTTTCCCCAAAGCCAATTTACTTGACATGTTTTCTTTTTCATTTGTTTCTAAACAAATTCTGCCAAAACCTACTATTAAATGTTTTTAAACATTTTTATTTAGTTATTAATTTTCTAAAATGCCTGTAAGTTCGAAACGGTTAAAGATAGGTATAGGAATATGGTATACAGTTTGTTACGACATTTGTTCGAGTTTTTGTTAAAAAAAATAAAATACAGGGTGTTCTATTTAAAAAAGTTCAGTTTTTTGCATTTATTTATATTACGAAGAAACAATTTTTTTGAGACGCCCTGTATAAAAATACTTTAATAATTCGTCAAAATTCTAAGAAAGCAATATTTTGGGAAACTTCTGCAAAAATTTTAACTTTCTAGGTGCCTTGGTCACATAAATATTTGATTTTTTAGGGAGCATGTTTTAGCCCCAAAAATTTACTTATGAATTAATATTTCAAAAACTATCAGAGATAGGCATAGGATATTATACACAAAAAAAATTTGTATTATAAATCAGAATCAAAATGTAGAATAATATACAGGGTGTCTCATTTACAATTACGAAGTTACTATGAGTTTCAGAATGATCTGGCAACACTGCATCTTTCAAAATATTTTTAAACGATAGAACACCATTTCCTATAACCACACCCAAGTTTTCAGAAAAATATCTTCTGTCATAATCTAAATACTTCTAATAGGCCACTGAGTTTGGCGCACCCTATATATATACAGGGTGTCTGGAAAAGGTCTGTACAAAATGCTACCACGTATTCCTGAGACTAAAATAAGACGATTTAACCCAACTTACCTATATCCAAAAGTGTTTCGTTAGGGAGATATAGAGTACAGAGCCCCAAAGGGGTACTCAACGATTTACTTTTTTGGCTCTAACTTTTGAACCGACTTGTATAATTTAATGAAATTTGAATATTTTATGTTGGCCATAAAGACTCGTAAAACCGTACTACAGTAGATGTTTGACATCGTCAGGGAAGTCAGGAACGGACTTGCCACCACACCCGTTGGGGCAAATTTTTGACAGGTATCATTTCACAGAACTCAAAACTGATTTTTTAAATACTTTGGTCATTCCTCTTTAAAAAAGGTACTCTACATTTGTTTCAATAAAATTAGCCGTTTTCGAAAAACTTAAGGTTTTGTATAACACGTTATTGAAATAATACTACAATACTACAATAAAACACCAGTCGTTTTTATTTCGTTAACAATATGTTATTGACAGGTAAAAGTTAAATCATAAAAAGTACTTAAAACTGAATCTTTTTGATATTTCAGAAATCGCTTAAACAGAAAAATGTTAAAAATGTGAAAGCTCTCCTTCTTCTTGTTTACTTGAGCCGATTTTCGAAGTGGGCGCCCTGTACCTCTATACATTTTCTTATCCGACGGATGTTTTGTTGTTGTACTTGAAACAACATTCCAAGATTGTCTCGAATTTCGTTGCAATGGTGTGTTATTCTTTCTATCAGGTTTTCCCTGGTGTGAACTGGTGTTGAATATACAAGCCTTTTTAAATTTCCCCACAAGAAGAAATCCAAAGGAGTCATGTCGGGCGACCTCGGTGGCCATACAATAGGCCCACCTCGATCTATCCATCTATCACCAAAAGTATTTGATAAGTGCTGACGAACTAAATTGCTAAAATGGGGCAGTACACCGTCGTGCATAAACCACATCTGATTTCTAATTTCTAAGGGCACATTTTCTAATAAACCGTTTAAGTTTTGTTGCAAGAATTTCAAATAGATGGCACCATTTAATTTGTCTTCAATAAAGAACGGTCCAATGAGATGATTCCCAATAATCACCGCCCACACGTTAACCATAAATCTTTGTTGATGCTTTGTCTGTTCTATCGCATGGGGATTTTCTTCATGCCAGATATGCAAATTATGGCAATTTATTACACCGTCTCGGGTGAAACCGGCTTCGTCCGTGAACAAAACAATACTAGTAAAATTTGGATTTTGCCTAAATCGTTGAGAAAACCAATTTTCGTAATTGACTCTTGCAGGATAATCAGCGGGAGACATGGCATGTACCTTTTGGACGTGATACGGATGTTGCAGTTGTTCTCGAAGGGTCTCATGAACAACCCACTTTGTCGCATGAACTTGAACCGACATCTTTCTTACACTATTAGTGGGATTTTCAGCAATCTCGCCCAGAATTTCCTCCTCTAA